>CAWUFW010018670.1:0-213350 GCA_963921515.1 Calotriton arnoldi | reverse complement strand
ACTTCATACCTCTCCCTACACCTAGGACAGGTTAGGTACATTGTGGTAGAACTAGGTTAGAAACGCATCGTATGAGTACTCGCATTTTTAGTCCGTGTCATTTTATGTAAATGCATATATGCTAAAAAGATAATGCTATCGCAGTATTATTTATTTCTACTGCTTACCCTGTACATTATTTATCTTGCATACTGTCTTGTGATCGTAACAGCACATTTTACTTACACCAGAAACAAGACTGTTCAATAAATCTTTTATTGAAACGCCCGTCTATTCTTTCTGTGTAACTTTGAGGAAAACTAAGCATGCACGACTGAGCTGAGTGAAATAGTTATCTATTGTTTCCACGACTCTGGGACACGTTCTGATTCTAAAGGGAAACACAATGGTCATGTTTTGCGGCTGCCAGAAACTACTCCCTTCTTGTCGTCAAGAAGTTTCTAGTGGCCTCTGAGCTAGCTGGCACAAGTAATTAAGTTTAATATACTCGATAGGGACATACTGACCTTAGTCCTATGTCAAACCTATAGGATATATTATTCCAATGCGCAGAGCCTATTAGGGAAATAGGAGCTACACTACAAAACTGGCAGGAACACGAGCACCGACAATGTGCTCCGCTCTGGGGACCAACCTGCCCCACAGACGTTGCAGCTGCCCTCTAGCAAACCGGGGCAGCTGTGAAAGGAAATGTGGCCACCCAAAGGGGAGGAAGCGTGGGCCATTCTGGGCCATTTTTAAAATAACTAGGCCATCGTTGGAGCCACCTAGGCTCTAAAAACAATTATGCCACGTTGTTGGAGCCATACTGGGCTCTAAAACAATTATCCATGTTGGAGCGGCCTGCTACGGCGGGTCCGCTCTGGGAGACAGACACGGTGTCCTCACTGGCACCACACGGGGCTTTTTTAAAATACTTAGCCCCATCGTTGGAGCGGCCCGGTGCCAGACGGGGCCGCTCAGGCACTGGCACATCTCGCTCCCGCCATCCCCACTCACCGGGCTCTTCATTCTGTGCTGCTCCGGTCTCGTCTTGGCTTTGCTGGGACCGGCCGCACTTCTCTCCTTCACCCGGGCCCCCTCCTGGGACCCAGGACTCTGCACGGCTTCGCCTGGGTCCCCCCTCCGGGGCTCCGGACTTCTCTGTGGAGCCTGCGAGGCTCCGGGCGGCTTCTCCGGCGGGTGGGATTTCCTCCCCCGGCCCCGCCGGACGTCTGTGAAGCCCCGCCCCTGTCCCAGCCAGGAATGCCTGACTTCCAGTTTTCGCGGCGAATCGGGCTGCGGCGGTGATTTTTCTTGGTCAAGTGCGGGGTGGGCACCCGCTTTTAGATAACAGCACCGGCAGACCATGAGGGGTAGGCTCCCTCCAAAATTAAAATATAGAGCAGGGTGGGCTCCCGCTCCATCAATAAAGGCAATGACGCGGGGTGGGCACCCGCGCACTAATTATAAAAATGAGCGGGGTGGGCACCCGCGTATGAAGTATCAGAACAAGCGGGGTGGGCTCCCGCTCTGGGTAAACAATCGAAAACATGGGGTGGGCACCCGCAAGTCCGGCATCACGGGGGAATCCCTTCGATGGGGATTCCCTCTTAAAGGGGCTGCAGCTCAGCGCTGCACAGCCCCCAGGCTCTCTATCAGCTGGGCAGTTTAGACAGCGCTCCCAGGCGCTGGAAGCAGGCAGAAGGTCCTGAAATAAGAACAAAGCAGAGGGGTCCCAAACAGGTCTTCCAGGTCCAGGGGCAAGGCAGGGCCCAGGGAGGCTAGCCCTCATGGCAGCCCCCCCTGGGCCCCAGCAGCAGCACGCCCCTGGCAGATTCGAGTCCAAAAACAAGAACATCTTCATGGGGTCACAGCCCCTTCTTTTATACACAAAATCCCTTTGTGCAAAGGTGCAGGGTTTGGGGGAACCAGTCAGAACTGGTATAGGGGGGATCTGGAGCACTTTGTTTACGATGCGGCATCCTGCCTTTGAGGAAGAGGGGTCTGCTACCAGACGCACCGTGGGAGGTGGAGCCATCACTCACTTTGCCAGGCACAGCCCTGCTCAGATCAAAGGGTCCCCTCCCCATACTCCAACTGCAGATCTCTCTATTCAACCCACGTCTGGCTCAGCCTGCCCTGTCCCTTCAAAACCAGACATGCAATCCACATCAGGCAGGCACATAGCACACAGAAATGCCAACTTCTAAAAGTGGCCTTTCTCACATAGTCATAATAAATCTGCGCACACCATTGCGCAGCATTTATTCTCACAATTTCATACATACCAGACTTGGCCATGCTGCTACTCTTATAACAGGAATTACCACTGACACACTCATCCTCAATGCATTCCTATGGGAGGGCAGGCCAGTCTCACCACACATGCACACAGCGCGCACGCAGTTTACACTGGACCACAGAGCTAAAGTGCCCAGAGACTTAAATCTACTAACACCAAGTTACATATAAGGCAAAAAGTGTAGGGGTGAACCTGCCAAAAAGGGCCAAGTCCAACACAACCCCCTTCCAGCCAAAACGCAGGGTAGACCAATCACTACCGTGATGGGCTTCCCTGCTTGGGGTGATAGAACACGGACGCGGGCCCGCACTGCAGGGACACCCTCCGGTTCTACGCCGCTCTGAACCTACGTGGTTCCCTCTGAAAAAGAACTCTCAGGCCCAACTAGGCTACCCCACTGGTACTCCCTAGTTGTCCACGGCCAGGACCAGGCCCTAGGCCATCCAGATACCACTGGTCCTTGCCAATCCACAGAGTGGGGGGGCAGTAACCCCTGGCATACAATAGCCATTCTCCACTTTCCCTCTCAGGGTAGTTCCAAACTACCATTGATCCTCCAACCTAGGGTCCGCACCCTCAGACTGACCAGAGGTCACGGGCGAAGCATCTCCTCACCCTACCTCTCTTCTGGGGTTACGCACCCTCCCAGGGGAAGCACCCACCAGAACACAACTCTCCCACCAGTTCAGGACATCTCTCCATCAACTGGTCTACCACCTGGGATCCACATTCACCGGATGCACTGGGGTCAGAGGCGAGGACTCCCTCCCTCTGCACCCTCTTCCAGGGTTCTGCACCCTCCCACTGTAGAGCAGGGTCCCTTCACTTAAGATGGGCCCCACCTGCTCTCAGGGTAGTAAAACCACATTCAACCAGGGACCCTAAAGATCCCGGCTAGGCCTGCACCACCCCTTCTGGGAAACACAGGGTCTCTTCACTTAAGATGGGCCCCACCTGTGTTCACAGGGGTACCCCTAGAAGGCAAACCAGCCAGGACACTGAGTACAGTCGCCCTGTCGTCCAGGTCAGGAAACACCTGAACCTGGCTCCCCAACCCAGGGACAATACCCTTTGGTCAGACAATTGCCCGGCGAACCAGGGCTTCCTGAGGGTGACACATACCTAGCATGTTGAGTGAAAGTCTGCCTGGCACAGAGCTCACGACCTCCTGTCCCTCTGACAGTGCATGAAGATGCCCCAGCAATCTGGCGCAGAGCTCATGACCTCCTGTCCCTCTGACAGTGCGTGAAGATGCCCCAGGACAGAAGTGGCGTCACCATGGCCAATCCTATGAGGCTCAGCCCTTCTGGCTGGCCCCTGACCCAATGGTTCTTCCACTGGGGACTCTTTCCCCCTCTCATCCCTCAAACTGGACTTCTGCACCCTCTACCTAAGAGTGGCACTGCCATACACCAAAACTGATGGAGGCCTGACTACAGACACTCCCAGCTCACCAAAAACGGGAAAAACCACCTTGAAGAACGGTCCAACAGGACAGACTAGGCTCCCTACCTGGTGTTCCCTCATGGAACCAACCAGTACTGGAGACTGAGGTGCGGGCACTTTGGGACACAGCCCAATCTCACTCCTTCTCCTGCAAGACAGGATGTGAGTCCCTACAACCTCCTCACTATAAGGTCACCTAGCTGGGCTACTCTGAACCATCTCCGCCGCAAGGGTTGTGGAGATACCTGCACCATTCTTCTAGGGTCACTCCCAATGCAAGCTCCCTAGAATCAAAGAACTCACACACTCCAACGGATGCTGGCGCGACTCCAGAAAACAATTACGGGGCATGTTCTCTCTGACAAAACAGATTGAACAGCCCTTTAACACCATTTACCGTGCTAACCAATCACCCAAACGTCCAGTGCATCACAACATTCATCCATACTCCCCCCACAAGACTGGTGAGACAGCATCTTACTGCCCCTGAAACACAACCTGTCCCCCTCTTGACCGGGAACCAGGTACCATACTATGGGAACTGGGAATGGGACTTCCTGCACTGGACTACATATTGCTGCCACCACTGGATCCCACCCTACTGGGGATTCCAGAAAACTAAAACGATCCAAAAAGCCACAATACTGTAAAATAGGATTACTCTTGAAATGCTGTAAAAATTGTTCAAAGTGTGCAAAGAGGAGTTCAGTTCAAAGCAGTGGTCTCTGCGACCCTTTTACTCACAAAGTACCTGAATTTCGTAGCAAAACCAACTAAGTGTCGCAAAGAAGCTGTAGCGATGATTTTCTGCACGCGAGGTCGGCGATGCATTAAATCCTTGCCGCGAGGGAGGATGATGCGCCGATCTGCTGATGCGTGCGGAGACGATGTGACCAACTTCTGCACGCTAGGCCGCCGATGCGATGACTCCTTGCCGCGAGGGAGGAGGCGATGCGACGATCCTGTTGTGTGTGCGATCAGGTTGTGATGCGATGGCGCTCCGCGAGGGAGCGACGATCCTGATGCGATGCGATGAAAATGGCGGACGCCCGGCGTCCGCGCTGCGATGTCGTGAAGCGATGATATCTTTGGTTGCGAGGGCTCAGCGGCAGCAGGCGATGATTTTTCGGGCGCTCTCAGCTGCGGCGGCTCGCAAACGTGCGTTAGCGACGATTTCAGCACTCTCTTCTCTGTAGTAGAACTAGAGGCCCTGGATCTCACAGGAGCCTCACCTGCAGATAGAAATCCTCGCTGGGAGGAATCAGGAGGCTGGTGGTGAAGTCTGATGTACCTGAGACTTCAACAGGAGGCTAGCTCTCTCCTAGCTCTTGGGTGGTTGCTTTAGCAAGATTAATAAAAGTTCTCTCAAAGTCCTTTTCCATCTTCTTCCAAGTCCAATGGTAACCACTGCAGGCCAATCCAAGAAACAGCCCACAAGCACAAGGATAGTCCCCTCCTGCAGATTCCTTCAGTTACACGGACAGAGGTTCGTCTTGATGTCCAGGAGCAATACGAAACCACATTTCAAAGAAATGATACTTAGACAAAATCAGAAACAATAATCCCCAAACATGTTACTATCTAAATGCAGAGCTTGTAGTGCACCCAGTTGTCGCTGTGGTATTGCGCACGCGCAAGTCCGGTCCCCACCGCTGATCACCAATGTTAGAAATGGGATTTCTGGTTGGCTAAGGCTTGCGCCAAAGCCAAGCAGAAACCACCACTCTAGTCAGGGCAAGGGAGTTACACGCCTAAGATAACCCCTGCTCACCCCCTTGGTAGCTTGGCACGAGCAGTCAGGCTTATCCCGGTGGCAATGTGTAAAGCGTTTGCGCAACACACACCCAGCAACAACATACTAGGCACACCACAAAAAGGTACTCCACACAAGGTTATATCAAAAATAGCCTTTGTATTATCATAAAACACATTAGAATAGTAATCACATAATATACACTGTGCCAACTGGCACTGGGCAATATTTACAGGGGATTATATACACATGACAGGGCCATGTGGGCCACTGTCAGAACCATCACTTAATAAAGATAGTAAATGTAGACCATGTAATAAACACAGAACACAACCAGTAATCACTGGTAACCACTATACTCCGCATCAGCCTGTAACATAAACCACATTATGCACAGTATCCCATTAGGTGCAAAATACATTATACGCCAACCTCACCAGCATAAATACATTATGCAATCATCTCATAAGTCTAAACCTATTAGACACTAACATCCTAAGCATAAATCACATTAGGCATAACCCACAGTAGAGAATAACTCACAACCTAAACGCATTAGGAAATAATAACCTCACAAGCATAAACGCATTAGGCAAAACCTCATAATCATAGAACTACATTTAGAGGTATAAGACAGGGTGCGTAAATCAAAGTAAATACATCACATTTCCTAGCACCACATAACTCGCATTAGCACATAGCCTCCTAGTAAAAAGAACACTAGCAGAGGCATACATCACATTAGGGCCTGGCGCCCTACAAACCTAACAGTCCCCTGGCCAACTGGCCATCTCAAAAAGGGGCTCAAATGCCCTATGTCCAAAAGTCAGGGCGCGCTGCCTAGCAGCTGAATCCAAGTGCGCCATTGCGCAAACCTAAACGTTGCAGCTGGCACTAAGTGCTGCGCAGCTGTGAAAGTACTGGGGCAGAGGAGTGCATCTCACTCCTATCTCATAAGGAATGCCCCAAAGAAAGAATGGCCTAAACGGCGCAGCTGGCACTAATTGCTGCGCAGCTGTGGAAACCAAATGGCGGCCTAAACAATGCAGCTGTCCACTACTTGCTGGGCAGCTGGGAATATTAAAATAAGGCCTGGACACTCCTGGTGCCCTTAGACAAATGTGCGAAAGTGTTGCAGCTGCCCGCGCTGGTGCGGCGCAGCTGATAATACAGTAAAGGGGCCCTGGCACATCTGTGCCCTGCAAAACAAATATGCCCAAACTGGCAGGAACATGAGCACCGACAATGTGCTCCGCTCTGGGGACCAACCTGCCCCACAGACGTTGCAGCTGCCCTCTAGCAAATCGGGGCAGCTGTGAAAGGAAATGTGGCCACCCAAAGGGGAGGAAGCGTGGGCCCTTCTGGGCCCTTTTTAAAATAACTAGGCCATCGTTGGAGACACCTAGGCTCTAAAAACAATTATGCCATGTTGTTGGAGCCATACTGGGCTCTAAAACAATTATCCATGTTGGAGCGGCCCGCTACGGCGGGTCCGCTCTGGGAGACAGACACGGTGCCCTCACTAGCACCACACGGGGCTTTTTTAAAATACTTAGCCCCATCGTTAGAGCGGCCCGCTGCCAGACGGGGCCGCTCAGGCACTGGCACATCTCGCTCCCACCATCCTCACTCACCGGGCTCTTCATTCTGTGCTGCTCCGGTCTCGTCTTGGCTTTGCTGGGACCGGCCGCACTTCTATCCTTCACCCGGGCCCCCTCCTGGGACCCGGGACTCTGCACGGCTTCGCCTGGGCCCCCCTCCGGGGGCTCCGGACTTCTCTGTGGAGCCTGCGAGGCTCCGGGCGGTTTCTCCGGCGGGCGGGATTTCCTCTCCCGGCCCCGCCGGACGTCTGTGAAGCCCCGCCCCTGTCCCAGCCAGGAATGCCTGACTTCCGGTTTTCGCAGCGAATCGGGCCGCAGCGGTGATTTCTCTCGGTCAAGTGCGGGGTGGGCACCCGCTTTTAGATAACAGCACCGGCAGACCTTGAGGGGTAGGCTCCCTCCAAAATTAAAATATAGAGCGGGGTGGGCTCCCGCCCCATCAATAAAGGCAAAGACGCGGGGTGGGCACCCGCGCACTAATTATAAAAATGAGCGGGGTGGGCACCCGCGTATGAAGTATCAGAAAAAGCGGGGTGGGCTCCGCTCCGGGTAAACAATCGAAAACGCGGGGTGGGCACCCGCAAGTCCGCATCACGGGGAATCCCTTCGATGGGGATTCCCTCTTAAAGGGGCTGCAGCTCAGCGCTGCACAGCCCCCAGGCTCTCTATCAGCTGGGCAGTTTAGACAGCGCTCCCAGGCGCTGGAAGCAGGCAGAAGGTCCTGAAATAAGAACAAAGCAGAGGGGTCCCAAACAGGTCTTCCAGGTCCAGGGGCAAGGCAGGGCCCAGGGAGGCAAGCCCTCATGGCAGCCCCCTGGGCCCCAGCAGCAGCACGCCCCTGGCAGTTTCGAGTCCAAAACAAGAACATCTTCATGGGGTCACAGCCCCTTCTTTTATACACAAAATCCCTTTGTGCAAAGGTGCAGGGTTTGGGGGAACCAGTCAGAACTGGTATAGGGGAGATCTGGAGCACTTTGTTTACGATGCGGCATCCTGCCTTTGAGGAAGAGGGGTCTGCTACCAGTCGCACCGTGGGAGGTGGAGCCATCACTCACTTTGCCAGGCACAGCCCTGCTCAGATCAAAAGGTCCCCTCCCCATACTCCAACTGCAGATCTCTCTATTCAACCCACATCTGGCTCAGCCTGCCCTGTCCCTTCAAAACCAGACATGCAATCCACATCAGGCAGGCACATAGCACACTAAAATGCCAACTTCTAAAAGTGGCATTTCTCACATAGTCATAATAAATCTGCGCACACCATTGCGCAGGATTTATTCTCACAATTTCATACATACCAGACTTGGCCATGCTGCTACTCTTATAACAGGAATTACCACTGACACACTCATCCTCAATGCATTCCTATGGGAGGGCAGGCCAGTCTCACCACACATGCACACAGCGCGCACGCTCTTTACACTGGACCACAGTGCTAAAGTGCCCAGAGACTTAAAACTACTAACACCAAGTTACATATAAGGCAAAAAGTGTAGGGGTGAACCTGCCAAAAAGGGCCAAGTCCAACACTACCCATTCGCAAAAGGATTAAATTTAAGATTTGCTTTATGGTCTATAAAGCCCTAAACAACATGGGGCCAAGATATATGACAGACAAGCTGGTCAGATACACTCCCTCCAGGACCCTCCGCTCAGGGTCCAAAGATCTCCTTCTCACACCTCGCATAAAACAGGCTAGGTTGGGGGGGGAAATCCTTCTCCTATTTGGCCCCATCATTTTGGAACCAGCTGCCCATCCACCTACGTCTCTGCACCAACTACCTATCCTTCAGAAAACTGTTAAAAACCTCACTGTTCTGATCTTTCCCTTTCTGGTTGTCAAGGGCTGTAACAGCGCGGAGATACCCCGGTTGGGGTGATTCATGCGCTCTATAAATGATATAAATAAATAAATAAATAAATAAATAAATACATAAATAAATAAATGCAGGATGGATGGACTTCGGGGAAGAAAGAACTGGAGTGGTACTGAAAAGAGAGCCATGAATAGTCTTGTGAGAATGGGATCATTTTGCATGGAGCAAGATTGGTTGCGCCTGTTGCTCTCAGTGAAAGAATTATGAAGCTTGGACACGAAGGACACTAGGGTATGAGCAAAACCAAAGGATGAATTATTGGTGGTCAGGAATGGACATTCAGATCGAGAGGTTGGTAAGAGAGTGTTTGGAATGTATAAGGAATGATAAGGTATACAAAGTGAGGTGTCCTTCTATGACATGTAGGAAGATGCCAAGTAAACCCTGGGAGATTGTTGCTATGGACATTGTAGGTCCATTACCTAGTAAAGGTTAATGTAATTACCTTCTGGTCCTCATTGATCAGTATTCCCATTGAACTGAAATAGGGATTGTAGGAGGTATAGAAACAAAGAGAATAATAGATTTTTTGAGTGAAATAGTTTGCAAAGAAGGTTTACCATATTTTATGCTTACCGATAATGTACCACAAATCCATTAGAAAGAAATGGATTGTCTCCTCCAAAAAGGTATCAAACATAGAAAATGCTCCTTGTACCATCCTGAAGGAAATGACACTGTGGAGAAGTTCAATAGAGCAATAAAGCAATGTGTGCAGTTGTAAGTGTGTGCCGGAAGGAATTGGAAAGAAGATTTGAGAAAGTTTTTTTACGCATACAGTTTTTTCCACATTCTACAATAGGAAAAGCACCCTTTGAGATGTGCAGGAGTAGGAAAGCCAATACAGAAATATCACCTCATTGGATGTGTTGGTGAAAACCCAGTAGTGTCCAGTGGCAGTGTGAGAATGGGTTCTCCAGAGAATTGAGATGTGTAGCAAATCGTAAATTTCATTATGATTTGGGGAGGCTGTTACACACCATAACTTCAGCACAGGGGCATGATCAGGATAAAGTGTCCTTTGAGATAGAGAGGCATGTCCAGGTTTTCTGTCTGCACAAGGTTGTAAAAGTATTTTGCAATGTGATCAAGGTCGATGATGGGAATATATTGAATCTCAATAGAGTTGTATCCTACAGAGGTTGTATATCATAAGTGTTTTACTCAGTGCTAGAATGTTTTACTCAGTAACCATAGTTCTTCTTTAGGTTATGGTATTATACTGTATATTTTTGCTGTTATGTTTTCACGATCATTATTTCAAAGTTCTTGGAGGTTTTTCTTTAATTTAATCTGTTTGTAAAGGGTGAGGTGTGTGGAAACCACTATAGTTATCTGTAGTTTGTCGCAGTATAGACTGTTGGTATGTGCATTCCAGGTTGGTGATGATCTGACTTGGGGGTTCTATTCTGAATCAGTTGAGCCTGGTCCAGAAGTGCATAGCTGTGTGGATGGGGTGCTCTTAATAAAATACCATTTGAACTCACTCTAAGGGTCTCATTACGATGTTGGTCGGAAAGACTGTCCGACCGACTCGTCCTCGGAAACATTCCGACCGACTCAACTACGACCTCTCCGCCCGCCGTATTATGATGCTTAGCAGGTAAAACTCCGACTGAGTCGGTTGGAAATAATTCCGCTTGACCGCGTCGGTCTAAAACAAGTCCAAACCGACTGAGTCAGTCGGACAGGCTGTCACATAGGCATTCCGATTATGAACAAGCATCAGTAGTCCCACCGAATAGATTCCGAAGCATCCGATGCGGTTTCGGAACCGTGTCGGTTTGTGTCACTCATGGCAAGTGTAAAATACAAAAATCTGTCACAACAACAAGCATAGGCAGCGCCACATAAAATTTTACTTTTTAAAATGTTAGGCACGCCCATCATTCCACCTATTTAAACACCAAAGAAATTACCATGATCCTTTGCTCACACTATACTGTAGCCCAAGAGAGGAGTCCCTGGCAATTCCTTGCTCTCAGCCTTGCACTCACTCAAGCACTTTATCCACCCCACTACTTGCACATTACACTTTTTTTTCTAATCCCTTTTTTCAAACACACCCTCTATTTCATATTCACTCTCACACTCACCCTCACCATTCCCCAGAGGAAGCAGCTATGTTTTAAAGATAAGGAGTTGATAGTGCTTGTAGATGAAATCATTAAAGTAGAGCCAAATTTATTTGGGACCCTAGTCGAACAGACCCCCATCACCCAGAAAAATAGGATGTCGGCCTGGATAGTCAACAAGGTAAATGCTGAAGCACCTGTCCTGCGCTCACTGGATAATATCAGGAGAAGGTGGTACGAAGTGAGAAGGAGGGTCAAAAAACAAACTGTGTGCTGAAGAACATCATAACCCATAACGGACTGGTGGTGGCCCTCCTGCACCACCTGTGCACTTTACTTCCTGGGAGGAGAAGGTGCGTGCCATCCTTCCGCCGGAGAGTGTGTATGGTCTCACAGAAGGAATAGAGTCTGGTAAGTAGGTACTCCACATTCCACTAAAGTTAGCAATTACACCTCTGCAGACATCACTGTAATGGACCCAGTTAACTAAATGGCCGTTTTTAGATAAAAAAAAATACAACACTCAATGAGCATGTGATGTGTATGGAACACAGATAAACCACATCACTGCAATGAAAATGAAAAGGCTTAAAACTATTGCCATGTACACACTTCTTCCAAACTCACAGCAAGGCTTTGTGCTCCAAACACCAGTCCCCAGTGTCGGACATCTTGCCAGTACATTTCCACTCACTGTCAGGAAACCAGACTACCAGGTAGGCTGGTTGGGATGAGTGGCAAACAGTGTGGAGGACAGGGCCTGATGGTGGTGGAGTCAGTGCAAACATTCCTCCTTCCACCCAGCCCAACAAGCCCACCAGGAATCATGCTTTCCTGACAGTGAGTGAAAATGTACTGGCAAGATGGCTGACACTGAGGACTGCTGTTCAAATCACAAGGACATGATGGGAGTTATGGCCAAGTCAGACACCAGGAACCAGTGTCAGACATCTTGCCCGTACATTTCCAATCACATTCTATCTCTATTATGCTGACCGGATAGAGTCAGCCAATAGCAACTCTAGGGAAATCTTCTCTATTGTGCAGAGCTTTATGGCGCTGAGGGCTGAGACAACAAGGCTCCCTGCCTCTAACACATGGTGTGAAAAACTTTCTAATTTTTTTATTGATAAGATTCGTACAATACAGAAAACATTTAGAGGTCAAAGCCCACCTCTGGCGGGGGTGGTGCCCCCGGCTTCTCCTTCTGAGCCGTCTTTCATACTGGAGGCTTTTACACCTATTGACCTATCTGACTCACTTACAATTCTGAAAGCTATGAAATCAGGATCTCCTTAGGATCCTTGTAAGGCGAGGCTCTTGGCCTCTGTGGCAGAAACATTTAATTTAGAAGTTAATACGCTCATTAGACTCTCCTTTCAGGAGGCGCTTGTCCCAGCAGCGTGGAAGCAGGCTAAGATCCTGCCACTCCTAAAGAAACCTTCACTAGACCCTCAGGATCCAGGGAGCTACCGCCCCATCTCCCTTCTCCCCACTGTATCTAAAAACTGTGAGAAAGCAGTTAATAAACAGCTCACTGATTTTATTGAAGGCTCAGGTTTACTCCATCCAGCTCAATCGGGTTTCAGAGCTGCATATAACACTGAGTCCGTCCTGGTTGAAGTATCGGAAGCTATCCGAGGCTGTCTGGATGCCGGTGGAAGTGCTGCCTTGATATTGTTGGATCTATCGGCAGCATTCGATACTGACCCCCACTCGCTGCTTCTGTCTCGTTTGATGGAAATAGGTGTCACGGGATCGGCCTGGAGTTGGCTAAAATCCTTTCTGGAGGGGCGTACGCAACAGATCTGGATCCCTCCATTTTCTTCCACGCCTCAAGGTGTTACCACAGGAGTGCCGCAAGGGTCCTCTTTGAGTCCCCTTCCTTTCAACATCTACGTCTCTCCTCTGGTCCAGTTAGCGGAGGAGCTAGGAGCCAAGATCGTGGCGTACGCCGATGATACCCAACTACTGTTTACCTGGGACAAATCGGAGTTTGACACTCTGAAGGTTAAGAACTGTCTGACAGCTGTCTTTCAGTGGCTCTCAGCGGCACAGCTTAAATGTAATGAAGAAAAGTCGGAGATTCTTCTTTACGGCAACTTTCCCACACGGTTCAGAGATACTCTCTGGCCGGCTGGCTTTCCGCTACCGTCTTCTTCTGGTCAACCCGTCAAGAATCTGGGTGTGTGGTTTGACGAGAATTTGTCTTTCTCGTATCATATTAAAAAATTGGCCGGGAGCTGCTTTGGGATATTGAAGTCCCTCAGGAAATTTCTCCCCCTGCTCCCCAGGGCTACAAGGGAAACAGTGACCAGGGCGTTGATTTTGTCCCGCCTTGATTACGCCAATGCTTTGTACATTGGCCTACCGGACTATTCCCTCAATAAGTTGCAGGTCGTCCAGAATGCAGCAGCCAGGCTTTTGTTTAACATCCCCATCAGAAGCAGCGTTAGACAACACCTGCGCACTCTGCACTGGCTACCGGTCATTAAGCGTGTTAAGTTCAAGGCCCTTGTGGTTGCCCATCGTGCTCTGCACGGATCAGGGCCAGCTTACCTAAGGAAGCGCTTTGGGTTCTATACCCCTACCAGAGATCTGAGGTCAGCATCTCAGCACCTTGCCCGGTTACCTCGAGTCCGCCGTCAAAGAGTGGGGGGGCAGATCTCTTGCATTTCGGGCGGCCACTGCCTGGAATTCGCTGCGTAACACCCATGATCTTAGTCTTTTTAAAAAACAGCTCAAAACATTTCTGTTTTAATCTGCGATTTTCTTTTTAGCTGCACCTCAAGGTTCGCGCCGGGACACTCCTAGGAGTATCTGTGCACGTTATAAACTTCAGTAACATAACATAACATTCAGGAAACCATTCTCCCTGGTGCCTTGTTGAGCAGGGTGAGAAGAGTGTGTGTAGTACAGGGCCTTATGGGACATGTAGTCAGTGCAAACACTCCTCCTCCCACCCAGGAACCATGCTTTCCTGACAGTCAATGGAAGTGTACTAGCAAAATGGATGGCACTGCGGACTGGTCTTTGGAGCACAAGGCCATGATGGGAGTTGTGGCACAGCATGATAGATATACACAACCAGGTTATCACACACACCGTAATACACGGTACATATTCACTGGAAGTCAATTGTCCACACAACTATCACTATCAGCCCAGTCAACAATCAGTATTAGTAAACCAGTTCATCATGGTCAAACTTTGATTAGAAATCTTTTTGGATGTGTGATATCAGACAAGGGACATCTCAATGTAGAATACATTTTTATTCTCCAGATACAACCCGGTGCCTGAACACAAATTCAAATCACATCAAACAGTACTGAAAGGCACTAAAAAAACACCAGATCATCAGGTCTGAAGGAAGTGTGTGCCAGGGAGTTCTGCAACATTTCCATGTCGGTGTCTGTCACAGCGTTACAGCAAACAAATGATGGACGGAATGCTGACATTGCAAACATTCTCCCCCAGTCAAAAGATCTGGGTTAAATCCATCGTTCTTTTGCCCACTACGCCACCCCAGTTTGGATCCAGCCATATGCAAATCAGTCTTGACCCTGTGCCCCATGGGAACAGTCCAGACCGAACTGCCAGGCCAGGCCAGGCCCTCCCTGGACCGGAAACAAGCATCCTGGGACCGGTTTCAGGGTATGTCACCCTTCTTCAGCCAGGTTAGCTTGAATCCAGTGGCACAGTGAGCAAGGGACCCACGTCTGGGCATACCCATCCCACTTAGGGCGAAAAGTGTTACAGCAAACAAATGATGGACGGAATGCTGACAATGCAAACATTCTACCCCAGTCAAAAGATCTGGGTTAAATCCATCGTTCTTTTGCCCACTACGCCACCCCAGTTTGGACCCAGCCATATGCAAATCAGTCTTGACCCTGTGCCCCATGGGAACAGTCCAGACCGAACTGCCAGGCCAGGCCCTCCCTGGACCGGAAACAAGCATCATGGGACCGGTTTCAGGGTATGTCACCCTTCTTCAGCCAGGTTAGCTTGAATCCAGTGGCACAGTGAGCAAGGGACCCACGTCTGGGCATACCCATCCCACTTAGGGCGAAAAGTGTTACAGCAAACAAATGATGGACGGAATGCTGACAATGCAAACGTTCTCCCCCAGTCAAAAGATCTGGGTTAAATCCATCGTTCTTTTGCCCACTACGCCACCCCAGTTTGGACCCAGCCATATGCAAATCAGTCTTGACCCTGTGCCCCATGGGAACAGTCCAGACCGAACTGCCAGGCCAGGTCCTCCCCAGACCGGAAACAAGCATCCTGGGACCGGTTTCAGGGTATGTCACTCTTCTTCAGCCAGGCTAGCTTGAATCCAGTGGCACAGTGAGCAAGGGACCCACGTCTGGGCATACCCATCCCACTTAGGGCGAAAAGTGTTACAGCAAACAAATGATGGACGGAATGCTGACAATGCAAACATTCTACCCCAGTCAAAAGATCTGGGTTAAATCCATCATTCTTTTGCCCACTACGCCACCTTAGTTTGGACCCAGCCATATGCAAATCAGTCTTGACCCTGTGCCCCATGGTAACAGTCCAGACCGAACTGCCAGGCCAGGTCCTCCCTAGGCCGGAAACAAGCATCCCGGGACCGGTTTCAGGGTATGTCACCCTTCTTCAGCCAGGCTAGCTTGAATCCAGTGGCACAGTGAGCAAGGGACCCACATCTGGGCATACCCATCCCACTTAGGGCGAAGAGTGTTACAGCAAACAAATGGTGGACGGAATGCTGACAATACAAACATTCTCGCCCAGTCAAAAGATCTGGGTTAAATCCATCGTTCTTTTGCCCACTACGCCACCCCAGTTTGGACCCAGCCATATGCAAATCAGTCTTGACCCTGTGCCCCATGGGAACAGTCCAGACCGAACTGCCAGGCCAGGTCCTCCCCGGACCGGAAACAAGCATCCTGGGACCGGTTTCAGGGTATGTCACCCTTCTTCAGCCAGGCTAGCTTGAATCCAGTGGCACAGTGAGCAAGGGACCCACGTCTGGGCATACCCATCCCACTTAGGGCGAAAAGTGTTACAGCAAACAAATGATGGATAGAATGCTGACAATGCAAACATTCTCCCCCAGTCAAAAGATCTGGGTTAAATCCATCGTTCTTTTGCCAAGAAACGATGGATTTAGGCCCAGATCTCTGTACTGGGGTGAATGTATGACATTGTTCTGCATTCTGTCCATCAACTGTTGTATTTGCATTTGTCACCCCAAGTGGGACGGGTATGCCCAGACGTGGCTCCAGTGCTCTCCATGCCACTGGAATCAAGCTATCCTGGCTGAAGAGGGGTGAAACCCCGAAACCGGTCCTAGGATGCTTGTTTCCAGTCCAGGGAGGACCTGGTTTGGCAGTTCGGGCTGGACTGTTCCCATGAGGCACGTGGTCAAGACTGATTTGCATATGGCTGGGTTCAAACTGGAATGGCATGGTGAGCTAAAAAACGATGGATTTAGGCCCAGATCTCTGTACTGGGGTGAATGTATGACATTGTTCTGCATTATGTCCATCAACTGTTGTTTTTGCATTTGTCACCCCAAGTGGGACGGGTATGCCCAGATTTGGGTCCCGTGCTCTCCATGCCACTGGAATTAAGCTATCCTGGCTGAAGAGGGGTGAAACCCCGAAACCGGTCCTAGGATGCTTGTTTCCAGTCCAGGGAGGGCCTGGCTTGGCAGTTCGGGCTGCACTGTTTCCATGAGGCACAGGGTCAAGACTGATTTGCATATGGCTGGGTTCAAACTGGAATGGCATGGTGAGCTAAAAAACGATGGATTTAGGCCCAGATCTCTGTACTGGGGTGAATGTATGACATTGTTCTGCATTCTGTCCATCAACTGTTGTTTTTGCATTTGTCACCCCAAGTGGGACGGGTATGCCCAGACGTGGGTCCCGTGCTCTCCATGCCACTGGAATCAAGCTATCCTGGCTGAAGAGGGGTGAAACCGGTCCTAGGATGCTTGTTTCCAGTCCAGGGAGGACCTGGCTTGGCAGTTCGGGCTGGACTGTTCCCATGAAGCACAGGGTCAAGACTGGTTTGCATATGGCTGGGTTCAAACTGGAATGGCATGGTGAGCAAAAAAACGATGGATTTAGGCCCAGATCTCTGTACTGGGGTGAATGTATGACATTGTTCTGCATTCTGTCCATCAACTGTTGTTTTTGCAGGTGTCTGTCACAGCATCATGTGTCTGGTGAGGTCACAACTTGCAAGTCCACTCTGTAGATGACATGGCAAAGTACCCTGGTAAAAAAGCACAAAGAACAGAGTTTGGAAATCAGAAATAAGGTAGCACAAGTCAGAGAAGTATGTAATCTAATGCACTACAATGTCACTGTTGACACTAGCTAGGCTTCACTGAAATACTGTATATGTAAAGCTGACCATGTCAATGACCACTCTTTGAAAAAACCTCTGGACACTTATCATACACTCACAAGCACAGATACAGGGCCGGCTTTAGCGCTGGTGGCGCCCAGTGCAACAATCATTTTTGGTGCCCCCACACCCAATGACTGCCTCCTCTGATTCTCTCCCTACCACTGGGCAAAAGGGACACTCATCTCTCCACTCATAATTGTTTGCTACACACAGCACCCCACCTGAAGTCAGCTCTCCCTTCACAGGTCGGCACCCAGTGCAGCTGCACTGGTCGCACTGCCTTAAAGCCGGCCCTGCATACATACACATTGTCTACCAGCAACACAACAACAAACAATTGGGGTTAGTCACCTCCTCTTATTGCATACTTACAGTCATGTAAAAAAGTTGTGGATAAGCTGTTGTTTCAAATCAACTCCATCATCATCATCACCACTGTCATCATGGCCCATTCCTGGATCCTCCATCGGTGGCACCTGCTGGTCTCCTTCGTCCACTATCAGAGGTATATCCTTACACATTGCCAGATTGTGTATCATGCAGCAAGCCGCGATTATCTGGCACACCTTTCCTGGGGCATATTGGAGGGCTCCTCCCGTCTTATCCAGACAGCCGAATCTTGTCTTTAGGAGGACAAAAGTCTGCTCCACTATCCGCCTGGTCCTACCACGGGCCTCATTAAAGCGCACTTCTAGTGGGTTGACTGGGTTGGGCAGTGGTGTCAGTAACCATGGCTGGTTGGGGTATCCAGAGTCTCCTACAGGGAACACAGAAAATACTTCAGTTGTCTGACAACATATCACTATCTGACATACAACCAACACACTGCAACATACACTTACAGCATCACCTACCAACAAGCCAGGCCCGGTCAGGTTGCAGTTGACTCATCAAATGGGGGATGATGCTGTTACGCAGGATATATGCATCATGTGCAGAGCCAGGGAAACAGGCACAGACCTGTGAGATGCACATGTCAGCTAAACCCACCACCTAGACATTGATGGAGTGGTAATGTTTGCTGTTGCGATAGACCTGCTCATTGACCTGTGGTGGGATCAACGCAACATGTGTACCATCAATTGATCCAATTACATGGGGTATCCATCCTAAGGCATAGATATCACCCTTGATGTCAGACAACTCTCCTTGTTTAGGAAACTTTATGTAGTGGTCCAGGTAATGGATCAATGCCTGCAACACATCTCGATGGACATTTCTGAACATGGGCTGGGACATTTAACCCGATGTTGCCACTGTGTACTGGAATGTTCCCATGGCAAAGAAATGCAATGCTGCCATCACATTCACCTTGGGGGTTAGTGCTGTTGGATAAGTGCGACCATTCCTCAAATGAGGTGTCGACTGCTGGCACAACTCATCAATTTTTGCCCTTGAGAACAGTATTTCCTGATGATGTCTCGTTCTTCCATTGTTTGTAGGTCTGGAAAGGGCCTGTACACAGGAGGCTGTCTGCCATACCTAGGTGTAGAGTGTAAACACAGCTGGTGTCATTTCACAATGTTCCAAGCAACATGCACTTAGACCAACATCCAAGAAATGAAGACCACACATAAAAGTACATGTCAATGTAAATACACATTACAATGAATAAACTTGAGCTCAACTACATATCACAGCATTCATATCCTTGCTAGACATGTTTCCAAGGATTAGTGGCACAGCAATTAGAGTGCAGTAGTGTAAACTTCACCAGTGTCTGTCATTGTTCATGTAAAGCAAGCATGACATAATCCACAACTCACAAACAATTAAGCCTAGATTTATGTTTGTGAGAACAATCATGTGTTTCAAATGTACCCACAATAGGATCATGTAATGCATGATATGTGGGGAACCACATACACACAGCGTCTCACAATGTAAATTATGCACACCACTGTTACAGGGTGGACACTGTCATGTTCCAATGTCTGCATTACACAAACAATTACATACACAGACCATTTACTATTTAGGAGGTCCATATAATGCCGTTGTTCACTTAAGTGTGGGACACAAAGATACACTAGTAAATCACATATCAAAGTTAAGCTTATGTGGCTGCTTAATGTCATGGTGTAGTCATTCCTTTGCCAATGCAGTATCCAGGACTTGAAGAACACACCACATTTCCAGTCTCAAATCACACAGATTGCACACTGGGTCACACTGTCCTGTGATGCAGTGACTAGGCAAATACTGTTATTGGACTGCACCAAAAACGCTTTGCGACTGTGACCAAGCCTAAGAGGCAAAATGGAGTTGTTTGTTTTACTGGTGGTATTAGCCTCCCAATCAGTGTGCCATTTGCCCCTCAAGGTTAGGTCATCATGGGAGTGTGAGCTTTCAGTTAGATGCCCTTTTCACCATGAAAATGCTGCATCCAGCCATGGAATATCACAAAATCACAACATTTACAAAGGTTTCTGCCCTGCCGACTGATTTTTCAAAGGACGCGGTAGGCGCATCATAACCGAATTGTACACTGCCATAGGCTGATAGTTGTTATAGTGACAGTCGTGGGTTTCGGATTGTGTCCACATCGCCTGGAAACCGACGCAGTTAACTCCCACTGGTAATGTATCAAAGTCACTCGTGGTCCAATTATATTTTTTGAACCGCGCGGTAGGCGTGTCGTCTGTGAGCAATGGAATGCATTGGATGGATTCAGAAAATGCAACTGACGCAGAACTATCGCTTTGGCCGCCGCATGGACTGAAGACCGCCTTTGCGGTTTGGATATAAGTCTGTCGGTTCCCTAGAAATTTCACTTGCCTGCACTAAATGCATAATTCACGGACCCACCATCTCTCTGCTGCTGTCCACATCCTCTGGGAGCTACAATGGCATGCTGCTGAGGGCACAGGGCCCCAGCATTCTCAGCTGAGGAAAACCAAATTCTGCTGGACACGCTGCTGCCTCTCTACAGCCAGCACTATGGCACACCAGAGGAGCAGGTAAGTGATGAACATACAGCATTATCATTTTAAATGTGCAATTACCATGCACTACTGGTATTAGGAATCTTAGAGACAAGCATTCCAACTGTAATTTTTAAAGTTTCAAAGTGTGTATATAACTGTTATGGGGAAGTACAGTGCTGTAGAAGTGGATGTACTGTTGTAAACATCATATCACTGTTCTCATGGGAGAGAGTCATCATTGAACACAGGAGAACTGCACAGATTGCCACTTTGCTACCCTTTAGATAGTGTGGCCAATCTGACGATGACCTATGTGTATCAGTATTTGTCTCTGTACATGTTGAATGTGAACTAAGGGCCTGTCACCATGTCATCCTTACAGGTCAACTCCCATCAGAAGGCCAAGCTGTGGAGGACCATCGCACGGAAGGTGCGCTCCGTGGAGGTCGCCCATCGGCGCAGTCACCATTGCAGGAAACGGTGGAAGGACATGAGTGGCTGGACCAAGAAGATCACAAGAGTCCAGCTGGGCCTGTCACCTCCAGGCAAGAGGGGCACACGCCGAACCCTGACTCCCCACATGCTCCTCATCCTAGCAGTGGTCTTTCTTGACCTGGATGGGATGTTGAGAGACAGACAGCAGCAAGGAGGGAGTGAGTATGTGCCTTTTTCCACAACATTTTAACCCATGCATGTTTAAGTATCTTAGCCTGCTGGCCCTTTTTCAGGTTGTAAGACACACAAAACCACTGTTCAGTGTTAAAAGATGCATATGGACAAGGATAAGTAGATGCATGGTTATGTTCCTTTATTGTGGAACATGTGAGGATAATATGGTCAGGGTATTAACAGTAGTGCCATGCTTACGTAATCTGAATGTATTACACCAACATGTGCATGGAGATGACCTTCAGGAATGTTGTAATTGCTCTACATGTGTCAGCACATTGAGTAATGTCTGAACTGTTCTCTGTGTGGTCACACCAACTCTGTGAAGTATGTTGCTGTTGGAGCACTCACGTGTTAAAGGCCATTGTGTACATCCAGGTAGCAGGTGAGGTCTATGTTGTGGGCTTGGTGAGTATTGATTGGCCAGTATGTCAATGTTAGGTCCCAGCACTGGTGCCCAGTATATTCCAATGTATCCCATGGGCAAATTACAGGTTTGCCAACTCATGTCATGTGTCACACTGGCCTTTAACATGAATGGGTGTAAGATTCCATCTTCTCCATTCCAAAGAGTGAGTCTGTGTTTCTGACTTTGTAATTGTGAAAACACATGCCATTCAGTGGCTAACAAAGTAGGTCACTGGTGGAAACAGGGTTTAGATTGTAAGGGATGATGTCAGATACACATCCATAACGGTACCCATGTGTGTAAATTCTCTTGTCTGGTCATACTTGATTTATCTTTTATACCATTTGTTGGTTGCCTCACTGTTAGATTCAGAAAGGTCACATGAGCATCATTTGGAAGTAAGTTGACAAAATGAGATGGTAAGCAATAGCACTTAAAGTTATACAAAGTGTGCACGATGGCAAAAAGAAGTGAGGGATATTCTTACTTGGCCTTTACAAATGTGGACTTTTGCAGTCTTGACAAAATGATAGGAAGTGTTGAATCAGACTTTACAAGTAAGATGTTCAGGACTAATGATCTCTACAGATGATGCATTCAAACGGCCCAGTGGCATAGTGCTCCACATAAAGCATTGGTAAGATGCAGACCTTGGACTTGGCTGTGTGCTAACCTTTGTTTACCTGTTAAACTGGTGAAATGTTTCTAATGTGGACAACAATCTGATTTATCTTGCTGACACTGTGCATAAATGACACAGGACTGTGGGCCACATACCTCTCACCCTAGCTATGCCTACTGCCTTGGTGTTTCCATGATAAGAGTTAGATGTGTGAACTGACAAACAACTACTTCAGCTACAGGGCAGATGAGCACAATGATCTGTGTAATGTGGCCTGTGCAATGACTACACCAGCTTGATGTATGACAAGAAAGGTATGTGACCTGTAACACTAGACCTAATGGTTCCCAAATGGATGAATAGGGATTGAAGAATGGATACCATGGCTCAAATGAATTGTGTGACTCATATTCCTATTATGAGGTCTAAACTCACTTGCATTAGATGAGACAGGTATATCGTGTCACAAGGCTGCCAGTACTGAAATACAATACATCAACTGGTACATATTGGTGTAGTCGACATTGTGGATCTGGAAATTATTTTTGTTACACACAATGTAGCTGACATCATCATGTGTGAGGGTGCATAGGTCGTCTTGCATACTAACATTTGGTATTTACAGAACAGTATCAAAAATCTTTCACACAAGTCCGATTGCTGTAGTTGGGTAATCTTGGAAGAGTTGTGATGAAACCGATGTGTCAAGTACATATGGACGACTCATGTGATTCATTTTACTTCTTGTTCACGGCAGCAGAATGGGCCAGCAGAACGGAACAAGGGGAAGCAGCTCGCTAGACTGGTTGCCATGCTGAGTCCGAGCAAGAGGGAATCAGTGGCACGGAGGGTGAGGGGAACCTCACTGAGGGCACATCAGATGGAGCATCTGTCGGCTCCATGATGAGCTCAAGCTCCAGTGAGGACTCCCATGTGGTGGTGGATGACCCAGGGACTGGATCCTCTACATCAGAGTCCACCACCACCTCTACCATCTCCACCCTCCCAGCTGCTCCCCAGCCCATTGTCCGTGGCTACTCCCCTAGAAGGGGAGGTGTCTCCTTTGCACCATGCACCTCACCCCCTGCTCCTGTCTCCCCTGCTGCCCTGAATGTGGAGGCCATTGATATCCTGAGGCAGATCTCTTTGGGGCAGACAGCAGTGATGAATGTCCTCCAGGTGCATACCAACCATCTTACACAAATGGTATCATTCCTTGAGGGCATTCACTCGGACATGTCTGCCTTACAGAAATCCAATCAGGATCTGGCCTCCACACTGACAGCAGCATTATCCCAGATCCAGCTGTCCTACCCCCCTCCTGCGTCTTCCCCATCTACAGTCCCAACTACCCTCCCTGACCCAAGCACATGCAAACATCAACATGCATCTACCTCAACAGCCACATGCAGCACACAAACACACAGACACAAGGACAAACACACATGCACGCATACTCACAAGACAGACATCACACTCACCACTACAAAAATGCCACCAGACACCACACCTGCATCCACAGACATGCCGCAGACCTCACAACCATCTGCCTCTACAACCCCTACCCTTGCCTCTCCTCATACCCACTCTGCCCAAAAACTCCGCCTCATTGCCCTTGACCTCTTTTCTACTGAAGCCTACCAAGCCCCTCCCAAAAAGAAAAAAATACACCTTGCCGCCCCTGCCACTCACTTCGTCCCCCCCGCCCACCACTAAAAAAAGTAGCCCCAAACCTCCCACCAAAAGGAAATCCCCCGGTCAAAGAAGTCCCAACCCCATCCAGAAACTCATACTTCAAAATCTCAGCCCAGTACCGCCACACCCAAGAAATCCCGCCCCAAGAAAAAGCCTGCCCTCACTATTCCCTTTCATACCCTTACCCATTACAAGATCCCAAAATTCGTAAAGCCCATCCCACCCTCCATCTAGCCCTCCCACTGCAGTTGACCCACCCACTCATCTGACCCTCCCACTGCAGTTGACCCACCCCTTCCATCTGACCCTCCCACTGCAATTGACCCACCCCCTCCATCTGACCCTCCCACTGCAGTTGACCCATGTCCCTCCATCTTCGCCGACCACTGCAGCTGACCCACCCTCCTGATTCCATCCCTCCCAAAACACTGAACCACTCCTCCTTAGTCTTGTCCCCTTGGTGCCTGGCCTGCCCCCTAGATGCCCCTCCCATTGGAGGTGTCCCTTTGCAGGAGAAGTGCTGGCAAGTGATGATGGCCAAGGACTTTTAGGGCCATTGACAGGACTCATTTGGACTGGCCATTGGCCTTTTTTTATTTATCCACAGAACACTTGTTGGCTGAATAAAGCATTTACTTTTTTCATTTCATATTTCTGTGTCCCCAAAGAGAATTTGTGGTTAACAGTCATTCATGTATAACTTTTGATGTAAGTATACAATGATGTCAGCATGGCATGGATTGCATATGGTCCATGGAGTACAAGCACTTGTTTAGTATGTTACCTAGATGTTTTTCTGCCTACTTTGGCTGGCTGTCAATGTTGACATTGGTTTTGTTTGTGAGTGTGACATGAAGTGACATACCTTTGTTTAGGAAAAAACACTTCCACAGTGTTCATGATTTCAGATGTCAACAGTGTGGCAAAGTCCAATATTTTAGGAGATGCATGCTGCATATGTTTGTAATGTGCTGAAAGACAACTGTCTCATCAATACACCTGGATACATAGGGACTTGTCCTACATGTTAGTGACTGTTGGCATACAGATGTACACAAAGTAATGGTACATTTGTTATTTGTGACTTGATAGTAGTGCACCCATGTCTGTGCCTTCTATAGATCTGGCTAACTAGTGGCAATGACAACCTTGACACAGGTGAGATGCCACTGTAGGACATTACCCTTCCAGGGAGTGGACCTATATGACACATTTCCTGTGCCCATTGTGAGTGTCAAGGCAGGCATTGTCCTGACAGTGTCCCGACCCTGTTGCCTTCCTGGACTCCCCTTTCTGCAGATATTCCTGTGAGGCAAGGTGTGAGTGGTCTGTATTGTCCAAAGCCTTTACAAATAGATCAGTCATAACATCCTGGTTTGTTTGTGTGCACATCCTGTGGATGGTGTGTGTGTCCAGGTCATGTCTCAAAAAGTGACATTGTTTTACTGTCTTTACAGGGAACCAATTGTTGTATGTGTTAGTTGGATGTGTGCACAGCGTATGGTACATGAATGATTGCCACACAATTAGAATGCCAGTGATGACATGCTGTGATTGTAGAGTTGTACAGTACCTAGCATTGTAATGTACATATCATTGTGGACTTATGCCACAGTTAGAGTGTGAGAGTCTGGCCATTTCACAAATCTGTCAAATGAACTTTGGCCACATTATGCTCATGTGATGTTCAATTTGATTCTGTATTTGGACACACTTAGGCGCCCGTTTGCTCCTACACTCACAAAAATGATGCACCGGGCCAGAGTATGGTAAGCAGAGGGATGGGTCTGCATGGTCTATACCAGTCTGATGTCATTAGCAGTATGTTCTCCAAGATTTGCAAGGAGTATTTATGTGATAAGTGAATTTGAGTGTGTCTTCATAGCCAGGGAGGATGTGTATCTAGCTAACTGTGACCAAGAAACAATGCGTAGTACTTCAGGCTTGAAGTTTTCTTGTTTATACTACTTGTTTTTTTGCATTGTGACAAGCTTCATGCTGTTCCTTTGATGAAACCTATTGTGTATTCTGGTTTGACAAGGGGTTGTTTGTGTGTCATCATAGGGATGTGTGTAATGAGTATGTGTCTACCTTTTCCACCCAACTGAGCAACTTGCTAGTGCATTTCACATATGGGCATTATTTCTAAATGTTGTCGTTTCAGGCATATGATGATTCTGAGATGGGATATGACACAGCTAACATTGTATCTAAGATGTCAGACAGTTTGTATCTGCCAAAGGCTGTGGGAGTCATATCAGTTAGGTGACACACATGTGACCCAGCAACATATGGACTAGGATTTGTGACAATACTGTCAGAAGTGGATTGTGCTTGTTGTGTCCAAGATATCTCATTTATTTGTTCAGGGACACTGCTGGGTGCTGCATGGTCTTTGTGTGTTATTTATGTTTCTGACATTTAGGCAAAATCCCTTGCATTTCAAAGGGTACATTTTTCTATACAGCAAATTGTCCAGTTGGTAATGCTAGGCTATGTCAAGTCCAGTTAGTACATTCTTAGTGAACGACATTTGTCTGTGCTTGGTCATCCAATGCCACTTCTAGCCCCCTCATGTGACACAGCTGAAGGTATACCTATTCAGCATGAAAATGGCCGGCAACAATCTCCTTCTTGGCTCAGTTCATGCAAGCAGTCTGAACATTTAGTTGTTGGTAACAGGAGTGGCATGGGGTGGATTTTGTTCAGGGTGGATGCTGTGTGCCAGTCCAGGCTTATGCTGCCCAGGGCCTCATAAATGCTAATGACTACAGAGCCCAGTTACAGAGCACTGACTTTGGTGGCCTTTCACTGTAATGAGCTACAGGTGGACAGACCCCTCCATTGGGTTTACATCCATAGTGCATCAGGGTGATGCTCAATCAATGCGCAACACCCCTCACCTGGGACTCTTAGGAATGGGCTGAGATGTCAATGTGTTAGGCACAAACAGCCCTTCAATTTACAGACTGGAAAGAAAATGTTTAATCTGAGCTTCTTTTCATGCCACACTTGACTTGCTCTCACCCCTCACTCAGCGTACATGATGCATTGGCATCATTACGGCATGTGGCCAGATCACTTGAGGGTGCTATGGATGTGACCCAACCTGCCCCTGCCTGGATGAACATCGGGGAATCCTATGGTACACCCACACAACTGAGGTCTGATAGATGACAATGGAGTACTTTTGAGCTATGCTTGATGCTCGTCACGATCACACAGAGATGAACTTGGAGGGCTGTTATGTCTAGTGGATTGCCCTGTGCTACATGTGGTAAGGCAAGTGGACTGTGAGTGCACAGAAGTATTGTGGGCCCAACGCTGTTCAACATCTACATGGCACCCCTCGCCCACGTCGCCCGACAGCACAACCTCAACATCATCTCCTACGCCGACGACACCCAGCTGATCCTCTCCCTCACCAAAGACCCTCACACCGCCAAAGCCCACCTCCACGAAGGAATGAAGGCCGTCGCCGAATGGATGAGGACCAGCCGCCTGAAGCTGAACTCGGACAAGACGGAGGTCCTCATCCTTGGTTCCAACCCTTCAGCCTGGGACGACTCCTGGTGGCCAACATCACTGGGAACAGCCCCGCCACCCACCGACCACGTACGCAACCTAGGGGTCATCCTCGACCCCACCCTCTCCATGACTAAGCAGGTCAACGCCGTTTCCTCATCCTGCTTCAACATCCTCCGAATGCTCCGCAGGATCTTCAAGTGGATCCCCACCGAAACAAGAAAAACAGTCACCCAGGCCCTCGTCACCAGCAGGCTGGACCTACGGAAACGCCCTCTATGCAGGAACGACGGCTAAGCTCCTGAGACGGCTGCAACGCATCCAGAACGCCTCTGCACGTCTTATCCTCGACATCCCCCGACGCAGCCACATCACACCCCACCTGAGAGACCTGCACTGGCTCCCTGTCAACAAGAGGATAACCTTCAAGCTCCTCACCCACGCACACAAAGCACTCCACAACTCCGGACCAGCCTACCTCAACAGACGACTCAGCTTCTACACCCCACCCGCCAGCTCCGCTCGACCAGGCTCGCCCTCGCCACAGTCCCCCGCATCCGGAAAACGACCGCCGGCGGCAGATCCTTCTCCCACCTCACCGCCAAGACCTGGAACACCCTCCCCACCAACCTCCGACAGACCCAAGACCTACTGGCCTTCAGAAGACTCCTCAAGACCTGGCTCTTCGATCAGTAGCAGCACCACCCCCCTCTTCCCCCAGCGCCTTGAGACCCTCACGGGTATGTAGTGCGCTTTATAAGTGACATGATTGATTAATTGATTGATTGGGCCCGTCTGCTGTGCAGGTGTCACAGGAGCCTGTGTCACATCCAGGCAAGAAACTGACAGACAGGGGAGAAGATGTATGTTGGGATGTGAACCATAGCTGCACGTGTGCCTTGCAAGTTGGCAGTTGCAAGGGCTGAGCTTGCTTAACAATAACCCTGGGTGGACCTGGCAGAGCGGGAGTACGCGGAGGTCCACGGAGTTGGGAACAAACTCCGCTCCGCTCCGCCACCCGCCTCTACCCCCCATTTAAAAATTAATTAGAGATTAATTAAAACAACAAAAAAACACTTACCTGTACTGCGGCATCCCCAGGCTGCCCTCCTCCTCTTCCTCGCCGTCTCTCTTTTACGTTGGGTGATAATTGTGAAAACTGTGCATGCGTGCGCGCTAGCGCATGCGCAGTTTTTGCAATGATCACCTAACGTAGGAGAGAGACGGTGAGGAAGAGGATGAGGGCAGCCCGGGGACACCGCAGTACAGGTAAGTGTTTTTTTTGTTCTTTTAATTAATGTCTAATTAATTTTTAATAGGGGGGTGGAGGCGGGGGCTGGCCAACTCCGCTCTGCTGCAGAGTGTGCAGAGATTTACCTACTCCGCGTTCCACGCAGAACACAGAGTAGGCAAATATCTGCACCCTACGCTGGCGGAGCGGAGTTCTCCGCCCGCGCCTACTTAACAAGGGTAGAGGTGAGAGAGACTTGTGTTTCTATTTTGGAATGGGAGTTGCAAGTCAGACGTGATAGGGGCAGAACAAGTGAGATATTTTATGAGAATGGAAGGGAGGAGTTATGGTCTATTGCTGTTCTTGTATAGGATAAGTGATTTTTACTCATTGTTTCAAGGTGTACTTTTGTAAATGCAGGGGTGTGCTGAAGCCTGGACGAGGTTTGCTAGAAATAGGTAGATGTGATTGGATTGAGGTTGAACCAGCTAGACAAGGTTAGGGGCTGGTAGGAGATGAGAGCTGTAGTCTGTGGCACCACGGTGAGAGATGACTGTGATAGGGCAGTGTCATTGATTAAGGTATTTGTTTGTGCAGAAGTCAATGGGGGTATGGAGCATGAAACTGAGATGCGGATGTGACAGAGCCCCAATGAGACAAGGTTAAAGTGTTTAGGTGATAGAAAGTGGATAGGTGTGAGTCCAGGGTGAACACCAGTTGTCTAAAGTAGGGTGCTGGATGGGGAGATGGGAGGTGTTGGCCAGTAGATGGATGTTGTGTTACATTCTGTGGATGCACTAGTTTTTCAAATAAATATCCTTTGTCCGTAAGCAGAGTAGAGTGAGTGAATGATGAGAGGCAAATGAATGAGGACACATTCATTGAACAATGTAAGTGTCTGGATGAGAGATGTGTTGAGGTGTTAAGTGTGAATGTCAGAGTTGGATGTGATGCTGCACCTTGTGAAAAAGTACAGTCAAAGCCATTATTGGAGGTCCAAATGGGGATGATACATGTATATTTGACATGATACAGTTATCATATGCTTAAGAGGTGATGAGTCCAGCACATAGTGTACATTGCATGAATGGGAGAGGTGTTGAGCATATGGTGATTGTTAGATATGGGATCTCTGGTTGGCTAAGGCTTGCGCCAAAGCCAGGCAGAGACCACCACTCTAGTCAGGGCGAGGGAGTTGCACGCCAAAGATAACCCCTGCTCACCCCCTTGGTAGCTTGGCACGAGCAGTCAGGCTTATCCCGGAGGCAATGTGTAAAGCGTTTGCGCACGCACACAGCAACAACATCCCAGGCACACTACAAAAAGAACTCCACACAAGGTTATATCAAAAATACCCTTTGTATTATCATAAAACACATTAGAATAGTACTCACATAATATACATCGTGCCACCTGGCACGGGGTCATATTTACAAGGGATTATTTACACCTGACAGGGCCAACTGGACCAGCACAAGCGAACTTAGTAACTGTAGCACTTAGAATAAATGTAGCACACATCATAAACGTACAACCAGTAATCACTGGTAACCACTGTACTCAGCATCAGCCTGTAACATAAACCACATTATGCACAGTATCACATTAGGCGCGAATTACATTCTGCGCCAACCTCATCAGTCTAATATCTTAGACCCTAACCTCCTAAGCATAACTCACATTAGGGGCATAAATCACAGTGGAGGATAACCTCCCAAGCATAAACCGTATTATGCAAATAACCTCATACATAAACCACAGTTAGAGGCATAAAACAGGGTGTGTAAATCATACTACATGAATCACATTTCCTAGCACCACATACATCACTTTAGCACATAGTCTCCTAATAAAGACCATAGTAGAGGCATAAATCACATTTAGGGCCTGGCGCCCTATAAACCCACCAGTCCCCCTGGCCAACTGGCCATCTCAAAGGGGCTCAAATGCCCTGTGTCCAGAATGTCAGGGCTGCTGCAACTGCAGCAATATCCAAAGCGCGTCATTGCGCTGGGGCAGAGGAGTGCATCTCACTCCCATTTCACACAACATGCCCCCAAGAACTAGCAGCCTAAACGTAGCAGCTGGCACTACGTGCTGCGCAGCTGTGAGAAAATGCCTTGGCATTACGGTGCCCTGGGGACTCTTGATCGTGCCCAACAATTGCGCCCAAAAGTAGCAGCTGCCCGCGCTGTTGCGGCGCAGCTGTGAGCAACGTAAAGAGGGCTCTCTAAACCCAACTTGTCCCCTATCGGTGCAGCTGCCTACTGTCAGGTGGGGCAGCTGGGAAAATTGCCAAACCAAAGGACCCGGGCACCCCTGGGCCCTCTGGACCCCCACGGGGGCCCTAAAACAATGTGGGCGACGTTGGAGTGGCCCGCTCTCCTGCGGGTCCGCTCGGGAGGTAGGCACCGCTTCCCCCCCCAGCCATCCCTTACTCACCGAGCTCTGGGGGCAGCACTCTGCTCTTCTGACTTCACCCGGGCCAGCAAAACTCACCGGACTTGCTGGAGGACTCATCTCGCTGCGGGACCGGCGCTCGGCTCTCCTTCCTCGCTGGGGGACCGGCGCTCGGCTCTCCGCATTCCTCACTTCACCCGGGCCCCCTCCTGGGACCCGGGACTTCTCTGGCATACGCGGGGCTTCCCTTAGCTCATGGGAGCCTCGTACGACCGCAGGCTTCTTTCTCTCGATGCGGGCCGGGCTTCCCTCGCATATGCGGAAGTCCCGCCCCACGTCAGGCGCCACGTTTGCCTGACTTCCTGGTCACGCTGCAGCGGCCGGGAACAGATTTCTTCGGCGGCCCCGGGGCTGCGGCGGTGAAATGCGGGGTGGGCACCCGCGCACTTAATGAAACATAAAGCGGGGTGGGCACCCGCAAATATAAAAATAAGCGGGGTGGGCTCCCGCTCGATCCCGGAGCTCGGGGGAACCCCTACACTGGGGATTCCCCCTCAGAGGGCTGCAGCGCCACGCTGCGAAGCCCCAGCGCTCATCACTCCTGGGGGAAGTTTTAAAAGATAGCGCTCACGAGGCGCTAGCAGCACAGAGTCCTGAAGGATAAGGCAAAACGAATCAAAGTCAAAGGGGTCCCAGTAAAAAGGTCTTCCAGGTCCTTAAGGTGTCAGGGGCATGGCGTGGCCCAGGGAGGCCAGCACACAGGGCCCTCCAGCAGGGAGGCAAGCCCCCATGGCGGTTCCTCCTGGGCCCCAGCAGCAGCAAGCCCCCACGAGTACAGGAACAAGAAGTGAACAGCAAACATGGGGTCACAGCCCCTTCTTTTATACACCCTTTTCCTTTGTGTCACAGCACAGGGCTTGGGGATACCAGTCAGAACTGGTTTAGGGGGGATTTGGAGCACTTTGTTTTGCCAAGCTCCTCTTCCCTTTGTCAGGTGGGGCTCAGTGATCAGACACACCACAGGGGGCGGAGCCAGCATTGTACAGCCTGGGCACAGTCCTATTCAGAGTCAGGGGATTACTCCTCCCACTACCCTTAGCCCAGGTGTCTCATTCAGCCTAGCGCTGACTCACCCTGCCCCTCCTGGAGCCACACACACCTCCCAGCCCCTGTCACTCACAAAGCCAGACATGCAATTCACATCAGGCAGGCAGACACATAGCACACAGAAATGCCAACTTCTAAAAGTGGCATTTCTCCACCAGTCATAATAAATCTGCGCACACCATTGCGCAGCATTTATTTACACAAATTCATACATACTAGACTTGACCACACTGCTCCTCTCATACCAGGAATTACCATGGACACACTTATCCCCCATGCATTCCTATGGGAGGGCAGGCCAACCTCATCACAAGTACACAGAGAGCGCACGCGCTTTCCACTGGACCACAGTGCGAAAGTGCCCAGAGGCCTAAAATCACCAACACCAGGTTACAGACAAGGCAAAAAGTTCAGGGGTGAACCTGCCAAAAAGGGCCAAGTCCAACACAACCCCCTTCCAGCCAAAATACAGGGCAGACCAATCACCACTGTGATGGGCTTCCCTGCTTGGGGCGATAGAACACGGACACGGGCCCGCACTGCAGGGACACCCTCCGGTTCTATGCCACTCTGAACCCATGTGGTTTCCTCTGAAAAAAACTCTCTGGACCAACTAGGCTACCCCACTGGTACTCCTTAGTTGTCCACGGCCAGGACCAGGTCCTAGGCCACCGAGACGTCACTGGTCCTTGCCAATCCACAGAGTGGGGGGCAGTAACCCCTGGCATCCAATAGACATTCTCCACTCTCCCTTCTCAGTGTAGTTCCAAACTACCACTGATCCTTCAACCTAGGGTCCGCACCCTCAGGCTGACCAGAGGTCACGGGCGAAGCGTCTCCTCACCCTACCTCTAATTCTGGGGTTGCGCACTCTCCCAGGAGAAGCACCCTCCAGAACACAACTCTCCCACCAGTTCAGGACCTCTCTCCATCAACTGGTCTACCACCTGGGATCCAAATTCACCGGCTGCACCGGGGTCAGAGGCGAGGACTCCCTCCCTCTGCACCCCCTTCCAGAGTTCTGCACCCTCCCACTGTAGAGCAGGGTCCCTTCACTTAAGATGGGCCCCAACTGCTCTCAGGGTAGTACTACCACAGTCAGCCAGGGACCCTAAAGATCCCGGCTAGGCCTGCACCACCCCTTCTGGGAAACACAGGGTCCCTTTCCTTTAAGATGGGCCCCACCTGTGTTCACAGGGGTACCCCTAGAAGGCAAACCGGCCAGGACAATGATTACAGTCACCCTGCCGTCCAGGTCAGGAAACACCTGCTCCTGGCTCCCCATCCCAGGAACGGTACCCTTTGGTCAGATGCCCGGCGAACCAGGACTTCACGGGGAGCACGCATGCCCCCCCCGAGGGTGACACATAACTAATGTGTCATGTGACAGTCTGCCTGGCGCAGATCTCACGACACCTATCCATCTGACAGTGCGCGAAGATCTCCCAGGACAGAAGTGGCGTCACCATGGCCAATCATTGGCGACTCAGCCCTTCTGGCTCGCCCCTGACCCACTGGCTCTTCCACTGGGGACTATTTCCCACTCTCACCCCTCACTCAGGACCTCTGCACCCTCCCAACGGGAGCGGTACTGCCAGACACCAGGATCGCTGGAGCTCTGGTTACAGACACTCCACGTCCTCTAGACACTGGGAGATCCTCCTCAAATGGCCTTCAAGTACAGCCTAGGCCCCCGACCTGGTGTTCCCTGAAGAAACCATCCAGGCCCTGGGACTGGGTTTCGGGCACCTTGGGACACAGCCCACACTCACTCCTTCTCCTCTGAGACAGGACGTGAGCCCCTACACCCCTCCCGCTACACTGGGATCTAGCTGGGCTACACTGAACCTCTTCCACCACACAGGACCGGAAGATACCCGAGCCACTCTTGTTGGAATCACTCCCCAATGCCTCTTCAGATCCTCTAACACGGGGAGGTCCCCTACACAGAACAGTCCAACAGGACAGACTAGGTTCCTTTCCTGGTGTTCCCTCTAAGAACCATCCAGTACTGGAGACTGAGGTTGAGGCTCGGAATACGGCCCAGTCTCACACCTTCCTCGCAGGACATGATGTGAGGCCTTGCAACCTCCTCACTATAACGGTACCTAGTTGGGTTCCTCTGAACCATCTCCGCCACGCGGGTTGGGAGACACCTGCACCATTCCTCTAGGGTCACTCCCCGATGCAAGCTCCTTATTTCAGAGAACTTACACCCAATCGTCCAGTGCAACACACCACTCATCCACATATGCCCCCCCCAGACTGATGAGACAGTATCTTACTGCCCCTGAATCTCAACCTATCCCCCTCTTACTGGGAACCAGGTACCATACTCTGGGAACTGGGAATGGGACTTCCTGCACTGGACTTCATCTTGCTGCCACCACTGGATCCCACCCTTACTGGGGATTCCAGAAAACTCACACTGCACTTAGGGGATAATCTACCCTCCCGAGCCAGTTACTCCATGCCAATTAAGTTACCACTGTAGGCCAACCCTAGAACCAGCAGACAGCACAGGGGCAGTCACTCCTTCAGCTTCAGGCCAACCCAAGAAATAGCACGATGGCACAAGGGCAGTCCCTCCTTCAGCATTAGGCCAACCCAAGATAGCAGTCTGCACAAGGGCAGTCACTCCTCCAGATTCTCTGGTTTCTGTCCTTGGCAGGACCCCCAACTCATAGTGCAATAAAACACATTTCAAAGAAATGACTCTTAAAACAAACTCAGACACAATAATCCCTTTCCATGTGACTATCTAAAATGCAGAGCTTGTAGTGTAACCAGTTGTCGCTGTGGTACTGCGCAAACGCAAGTCCTAATCCCCACCACTGACAACCAATGTTAAAAATGGGATCTCTGGTTGGCTAAGGCTTGCGCCAAAGCCAGGCAGAGACCACCACTCTAGTCAGGGCGAGGGAGTTACACGCCAAAGATAACCCCTGCTCACCCCCTTGGTAGCTTGGCACGAGCAGTCAGGCTTATCCCGGAGGCAATGTGTAAAGCGTTTGCGCACGCACACAGCAACAACATACCAGGCACACTACAAAAATAACTCCACACAAGGTTATATCAAAAATAGCCTTTGTATTATCATAAAACACATTAGAATAGTACTCACATAATATACATCGTGCCACCTGGCACGGGGCCATATTTACAAGGGATTATTTACACCTGACAGGGCCAACTGGACCACTGTCAGAACCAGCACAAAGCGAACTTAGTAACTGTAGCACTTAGAATTAATGTAGCACACATCATAAATGTTCAACCAGTAATCACTGGTAACCACTGTACTCAGCATCAGCCTGTAACATAAACCACATTATGCACAGTATCACATTAGGCGCGAATTACATTCTGCGCCAACCTCATCAGTCTAATATCTTAGACCCTAACCTCCTAAGCATAACTCACATTAGGGGCATAAATCACTGTGGAGGATAACCTCCCAAGCATAAACCGTATTATGCAAATAACCTCATACATAAACCACAGTTAGAGGCATAAAACAGGGTGTGTAAATCATACTACATGAATCACATTTCCTAGCACCACATACATCACTTTAGCACATAGTCTCCTAATAAAGACCATAGTAGAGGCATAAATCACATTTAGGGCCTGGCGCCCTATAAACCCACCAGTCCCCCTGGCCAACTGGCCATCTCAAAAGGGGCTCAAATGCCCTGTGTCCAGAATGTCAGGGCTGCTGCAACTGCAGCAATATCCAAAAGCGCGTCATTGCGCTGGGGCAGAGGAGTGCATCTCACTCCCATTTCACACAACATGCCCCCAAGAACTAGCAGCCTAAACGTAGCAGCTGGCACTACGTGCTGCGCAGCTGTGAGAAAATGCCTTGGCACTACGGTGCCATGGGGACTCTTGATCGTGCCCAACAATTGCGCCCAAAAGTAGCAGCTGCCCGCGCTGGTGCGGCGCAGCTGTGAGCAAAGTAAAGGGGGCTCTCTAAACCCAACTTGTCCCCTATCGGTGCAGCTGCCCACTGTCAGGTGGGGCAGCTGGGAAAATCACCAAACCAAAGTACCCGGGCACCCCTGGGCCCTCTGGACCCCCACGGGGGCCCTAAAACAATGTGGACGACATTGGAGCGGCCCGCTCTCCTGCGGGTCTGCTCGGGAGGTAGGCACCGCCTGTGCCGGGATTCTGCTCCCCCCCCAGCCATCCCTTACTCACCGGGCTCTGGGGGCAGGACTCTGCTCTTCTGACTTCACCCGGGCCAGCAAAACTCACCGGACTTGCTGGAGGACTCATCTCGCTGCGGGACCGGCACTCGGCTCTCCTTCCTCGCTGGGGGACCGGCGCTCGGCTCTCCGCATTCCTCACTTCACCCGGGCCCCCTCCTGGGACCCGGGACTTCTCTGGCACATGCGGGGCTTCCCTTAGCTCATGGGAGCCCGCACGAATGCAGGCTTCTTTCTCTCGACGTGGGGCCGGGCTTCCCTCGCATATGCGGAAGTCCCGCCCCACGTCAGGCGCCACGTTTGCCTGACTTCCTGGTCGCGCTGCAGCGGCCGGGAACAGATTTCTTTGGCGGCCCCGGGACTGCGGCGGTGAAACGCGGGGTGGGCACCCGCGCACTTAATGAAACATAAAGCGGTGTGGGCACCCGCAAATATAAAAATAAGCGGGGTGGGCTCCCGCTCGATCACGGAGCTCGGGGGAATCCCTACACTGGGGATTCCACCTCAGAGGGCTGCAGTGCCGCGCTGCGAAGCCCCAGCGCTCCTCACTCCTGGGGGAAGTTTTAAAAGATAGCACTCACGAGGCGCTAGCAGCACAGAGTCCTGAAGGATAAGGAAAAACGAATCAAAGTCAAAGGGGTCCCAGTAAAAAGGTCTTCCAGGTCCTTAAGGTGTCAGGGGCATGGCGGGCCCAAGGAGGCCAGCACACAGGGCCCTCCAGCAGGGAGGAAAGCCCCAATGGCGGTTCCTCCTGGGCCCCAGCAGCAGCAAGCCCCCACGAGTACAGGAACAAGAAGTGAACAGCAAACATGGGGTTACAGCCCCTTCTTTTATACACCCTTTTCCTTTGTGTCACAGCACAGGGCTTGGGGATACCAGTCAGAACTGGTTTAGGGGGTATTTGGAGCACTTTGTTTTGCCAAGCTCCTCTTCCCTTTGTCAGGTGGGGCTCAGTGATCAGACACACCACAGGGGGCGGAACAAGCATTGTACAGCCTGGGCACAGTCCTATTCAGAGTCAGGGGCTTACTCCTCCCAGTACCCTTAGCCCAGGTGTCCCATTCAGCCTAGCGCTGACTCACCCTGCCCCTCCTGGAGCCACACACACCTCCCAGCCCCTGTCACTCACAAAGCCAGACATGCAATTCACATCAGGCAGGCAGACACATAGCACACAGAAATGCCAACTTCTAAAAGTGGCATTTCTCCACCAGTCATAATAAATCTGCGCACACCATTGCGCAGCATTTATTCACACAAATTCATACATACTAGACTTGACCACACTGCTTCTCTCATACCAGGAATTACCATGGACACACTTATCCCCCATGCATTCCTATGGGAGGGCAGGCCAATCTCACCACAAGTACACAGAGAGCGCACGCACTTTCCACTGGACCACAGTGCGAAAGTGCCCAGAGGCCTAAAATCACCAACACCAGGTTACAGACAAGGCAAAAAGTTCAGGGGTGAACCTGCCAAAAAGGGCCAAGTCCAACAGTGATGAAGAGTGGTGCTGGGAAATGTAGGTGTGTATGTAAGAGGTGCACCACCAGATTGTAGAAGTGAGAGTCTGAGGGAAAGAGTGAGAGTACAAGTGTGGAGCTTGGAGTAAAGTAATGGTTTTAAGGATGTCAGCAGCAGAGGGTGATTGTGGAGGACTTGTGTATGATGAATAGGTTGAGAGATGAGCATGTACGTTGAGCTGGATATGAGAGGTGTCAGACCAGCACAAGGCCAAGAGGTAATCTTGAAATGTGGACATGAAGAGCATAGGTGGTTGTGAGTATGCCAAAAGATTTGCCATATGAAAGTTTAGGATGTAGTATATGTTAGCTGAATCTTGCTGTCTGCCACAGATTGTCCATGACAGATTGTTGACAGGGCCACTAGGAGAACACTGGCATATGCAAGACCTGTGGGCTTCACAGGATACATTCCCTCCAGCTATCCTTGCCTTGGCTGAGTTGTATGTGAGCATAACTACCAAGTTACCCTTTGTAGGTTGATGTTGTCACTGATTGCTCCGTTTTCCCCTTGGATACTGCCCTGGGATGGAGTTGTGGATTCATGTTTACTTTCATGGTGCAGAAACATTGAATGGCATTCCATTGATTGGAGGGCCATAGCCCCCACAAGGGAATGCTCAAGGATGTGTTTTGGTGGGCCACCTGGGGGCAGACTGCTCCAGAAACGCCTACCCACACTTCCCTGTACACTACACACACATGGGTACTCATGGCATTCTGGCTTTGAATGACAGAGTTATGGGGACACCTAGGGATAAGCACACATTGTAATGTTATCTCTGTATGTGCTGGGATGAAAACATTGCACTATTACAAGGAAAACATGTGACACCGGAACATTAGACACAGTTCCAGAAGTGATGGCATTGCCAATATTGTTGCCTCCTCTACTCTGGTTTGGCAAGAGTATCCCTTGTGTAGGTCCATACGGAGGTAAAATTTAGCCCATTATACACTGCCATGTATCCTGAGGGGAATATGTTTTTGTAGAGGGTCTCCTTGATGTTTTGAAAAATTGGGGGGCATTGTTTCTGTGCCAAATGTGGACAAACCAGACTCCATTCTGCACCTATCCCTCATCCTCACAAGGTGTATCCATATCACCAGGCTTAAGGATGGCAATGTCAATTGTGTCCAAAAGCCAAAGATAAAATGCCCCCGCATCCTCTCCAGTGTTGGCAGCATGCCTTGCACAATGGTCTGCGCACTAGTCCCTCCAACACTGTTGGTGGATCCTACATCCTGAGACTCATGAGTACTCCTACTACTCTGCATCACACAATCTGCACATTCTGAATGGAATTATTTGTTAGCAGCTCACACTACAGCCTGAGGAGCAAGATGCTGAATATCTGTGAAGAACACTCTCAGAACATAATCCAATACACATACACATTGGGTGTAGTATGCAGCACTCACCAGTCCACACATGGTGACTGCATCTTACGTTGTTGTTGACATATGCATTTTACACATTACTGATGTATTCCATCTCAAAAGTTTACACTGACAACTGGGACTCAACCACTTCAAGCTTGTTGGAGTGTGAAGCACTGAAAGCATTACAGAGTGGCGTATGCTTGCGGCTTGGGTGGTGTCTAGGGCCAATATCCCCAGGTCTTGGCTGTTAACAGAGGCACCACTAAGTCAGCAATAGACTGCTGTCCCGGTGCAGGCTGTGATGTTCCTCACACTTGCAGATGCTCAGACTCACCACACCCATCTAATTGAGCAACTGCGTTGCTATTACTTAGCAACATGACAAGCTGGAATGAACATGGAAAAGGATTAGTCAGGGCAACTCCTGTCCTGCCTCCTCTGTTGCTAAACAACAACCCAGCAGATGTTGATGATTATGGATAACATTGCCCAGATCCACAATAGTCAGGCAGCCATGCATGAGTCCTTCAGATTGTATAGTTGTGGCCTATACATTCCCCCTAGTCTGAACACAAGGTAGATGTTTCATAATTCCTGACTGGATTGGATCTCTCTGTACTTGATCTGGCAGCATGTGCAGTGATCAACAACCCGTTGGCTGGTACAAGAGATACCCAGAGTGAGTATGCGCACAGCCACGTTAACAACTCATGCGTTTGACAGCATCCCGTCCAGTCTCAACAAGGCCTATGAGCTTGTTCTTGCCCACAGGTGACTGTAGCTCTCTCTGGCCACCTTGAGTGGTGGAGACTCCCACAATCCATGCAAAGATATTTTTTGTGTTCATAGTTGAAACCCAACAGTGACCTAGCCTTACTGCCATCATAAAACAATATTGTCCATGCTTGCAAGGAATTTTTAATCCTTAGTACAGTAGTGGCGCATCGCCTGCTGGCACACATACAGCATCTGGTGCATGGTGTCCAAAAGGTTTCTATCCATAATAGATGCACAACGCTTAACATTAATATAAAAAATAGTGTGCTGTGGGGTTGGGGGAATTGAGTTTGTTTATGTTTTTGTTGGATCGGAATGCATAACACGCTTCTATCGAGAGGATTGCACGGACAGTACAGGCTCCAATGGGTACACATTGGGAAAAGAGCATTAAGATACCGAGTTGGAACGTCAATGGTTTTGGGGACAAGATCAAACGCTGTGTAGTGCTACAGTACATTAAGAGACAGGCCCCAGATGTGATCCTGCTACAAGAGACTCACTTAGTGGGCAACTCATGTAAGGCGCTGAACAGGTGGGGTTACAGTCTAGTGGCCCATTCAGGATTCACCACTGGATCCAGAGGGGTGGGCATAATGCTGAGAAATTCCTTCCTCTTTTCCAAACAATCCACCTGGTCGGACGGCTGGGGTCGATATATAGCGATCGCAGGACAGTGGGAGGGCAACTTGCTCACGCTCATATCAGTCTATGTCCCGCCTGGCTTGCAGAAAAGCACTTTGAAAGATTTGGGCTCCATACTATTATCGTTCCCACAGGGGCTCCTGATAGTGGGAGGGGACTTCAATTCGGTAGTCTCCGGCACCCTAGATCGGCACCCACCCCGAGAACTCGGGCCCTCGCACCGATGGCTCCCGGACTTTCTGGAGGCCCTGGGTCTAGAAGACACATGGAGAGCCTACCACCCAGACCACATCCAGCACACTTTCCATTCAGGGGCCCATAACAGTCTCTCCCGTCTGGATTATCTCCTTGTCCCCGCCTCTCAAATTGCACACGTACAAGAAGTCAGGCACTTGGCCCGTGGCATCTCCGACCACTCCCCGCTGTGGGCTCAAATGGTTATGGGGCAAAAGAGGGTGGGTAAAATCTCCCCCATTAATCCATGGCATCTCCGTAACCCAACAATTCGAAAAGCCCTCCTACAGGCCTTTGACCACTACTTTCAAGAAAACAAAGGGTCAGTGGAATCCCCCAGACACTGTGGGAGGCATTTAAATCAGTTATAAGGGGGCAGGCACTCTCACTGATAGCTGGGACGTGAAAGGAGAAAATGAAGGAGCTAGTTGAGATCGAACAAGAAGTGCTTCGGATGGAGGAGGACCTGGGGGAGGGCGTCACTCCTGAAAAATTACACACCGTGAAACTTAAGAGGGACGAGTACAGGGGGATAGCTACTGATAGGGCTAAGGCTATGGGCAGGGAACAAGAAGGCAGGATATATGACCTGGGGGATAAGGCCGGGAAACTGATTGCATGGTTAGACAAGAAAAAGTTGGCAAGTAGGCTGGTGCCAGAGTTGATAGATGAGACAGGGCAGACCATCACTGACCCCCATGAGATTGTTGATAACTTTGCCGCTCATTATAACACAATGAATGAATGAATGAAATAACACTTATAAAGCGCGTAGCTACCCGAAGGCATCCCAGCGCTGAACGATTCATGGAGGTGAAAGGGACACCTAGGGGAAAAGCCACGTCTTTAAAAGTTTGCGGAAGGCCAGATGATTAGGTTCCTTCCGCAAGGGCAAAGGGAGTGTATTCCAAAGCCTAGCGGCGTTAAAAGAAAATAACCGTCCACCACTTCTAGCCCTTTTGATTCTGGGAACAACTGCTAATAAAAGGTCATCTGAGCGCAGATGCCTATTAGCTCGATAGGGCTGGATCAAAAAAAGATTAATTGGATGACCGTTCCCTCCAAGCGACCTGTGGGCAATACACAGGGCCTTGAAGCGAATTCTCTCCTGAATGGGAAGCCAATGAAGGGACCGCAAAGCGGGCCTTGCCGACTGACGGGACGGGATCCCCATAAGCATTCTTGCAGCACAGTTCTGCACAATCTGAAGCTTTGCAGTTACAGAACTTGGCGCACCTAAATATAGGGCGTTACCGTAGTCCAGCCGTGACAAGACAAGTGCCTGGACCATCAGTTTTCTGGCCCGGAAGGGAAGAAGGGGAAGCACTTTACGGAGCATTCTAAGAATGCCGTAACACGAGGCTGCAACCTTCCTAGCCTGAGCTTTAAAACTAAGATCCTGATCCAACCAAACTCCTAGACTCTTTATTTCAGTCTTAGGGGCAGGGGGTGGGCCCATGCTGGCTGGCCACATAGTACTAGCTTTAAAATTTATATGGTCTCCAAGAACCATAAGCTCAGTCTTATCACCATTCAGTTTCAAATGGGAAAGGTTCATCCACTTGGCGATTTCCTCGAGGCAAGGGCAAAGGCCCTTGGACCCCTGGTCGGAACTATTCAAAGCCACAACCAGCTGAGTGTCATCAGCATAAGTATCTATGTGGACCCCGAAAGGAAGTACAATATCCGCCAACGGGGCCATATAAACATTAAAAAGCGTGGGGCTTAAGGATGATCCCTGGGGGACTCCACAACGGAGAGGCAGGCTTTTTGAGACTGCCCCGCCCTGAAAAACCTGGAAAGATCTTTCCTCCAAGAAGGACTGCAGCCACAGCAGGGCAGTACCGGTTACCCCAAGACCTCTAAGGCGGTGAACCAGGATTTGATGGTTAACCGTATTGAAAGCTGCACTCAGATCTAGGAGGATCACAGCAGCGGATCCTCCTGCGTCAAGGATTTTTCTGGATTCCTCGGCCACTGACAGCAGTGCAGCTTCAGTACCTAGGCGCGGACGAAAGCCTGTTTGAGAGAGGTGAAGGAGTTTATAAGATTCAAGGTAGTTAGAGAGGATGGAATTCACATACTTTTCTGCGATCTTGCTAATCCCTGGGAGAAGCGAGATAGGGCGGTAGTTACTCAGGCAGTCTGGGTCCAGATTAGATTTCTTCAGGAGGGATTTTACCATAGCCTTTTTCCACTGGTGGGGGACTATACCCCCAGAGAGCGAGGCATTAATCAAATCAATAATAGTTGGCGCAACTATATTGATTGCCTGCTTCAAAATCTATCGCACAAGAACACCATACACTGAAAAAGACTCCCAGCTACTACTCCAAGACATAACACTCCCTATCCTGCAGGCAGATGACCAGAGCCTACTAGAGAGTGACTTTACCGATGACGAGATAGCACAAGCGATAAGGAGCCTCCACTCGGGCAGGGCCCAAGGTCCAAACGGTTTACCTATCGAGCTCTACAAACTACGGCCGGATAAACTAGCCCCGTACCTGCGCGCAATGTTCGAAGAGAGCAGGAAGGTGGGGAAACTCCCATTGGACCAGAGAATAGCGACACTGGTCACTATCCATAAAGAAGGTAAGCCTCAACATGATTGTGCCTCCTATAGGCCTATTTCCCTGCTCAATGCGGAACCCAAGATCCTTGCTAAACTTCTCGCGAATCGGCTAATCAAAGTAATAAGCGGGCTGGTACACCCGGACCAGTCAGGCTTTATGCCCCACCGCAATACAGCACTTAACCTACGCAGGGTACATGGAGTGATGGGGAGGCGGGACACAATCCAGGAAGCGGCAGTCATAGTCTCGCTGGATGCCACTATGGCATTTGACACCATTGAATGACCATACCTGTTTGCAGTCCTAACAAAGATGGGGTTCGGTCCTAGTTTCACTCAATGGGTTCGACTCCTTTATTCGGAACCTCTAGCCCAGGTGGTGGTTAATAATAAAAAATCTGAAGTGTTTGCCCTGGGCCGCTGGACCCGTCAGGGGTGTCCGCTGTCCCCCCTCCTCTTTGCCCTGGCCTTGGAGCCACTCACGGCCTGGAACCATAAGGATCCGGTGATACGTGGGCTGCGATGGTCTGCTATGTGGGAGGATCGTATCTCCCTGTACGCAGACGACATCCTGTTGTTCCTCGCCTCTCCCAAAATGTCACTTAACCGCATGCTAGACATTTTTGCAGCCTTCGGCAGATACTCTGGGTACTCAATAAACTGGAGTAAATCTCTTATATTTGTTCTCAGTGGACCTCTACCCCCCCACCCAAAAACTGTCCAATACCGATCACCACAGTCGGCTTCAAATACCTGGGTATTTTTGTCACCCCAGATCATAAGCTTAGATTCGAGCGTAACCTACTCCCACCCCTACAAAGGCGAAAGCAAGACATACTTAGCTGGAGGGTGCTCCCGCTGTCCCTGCTGGGAAGGGCAGCACTTTTCAAAATGATGTCGCTCCCACGCTTCCTTTATGCTCTTCAAAACTACCCGGATGTGATTCCCACACGATATTTCAGAGAGATAGAGAGTCTGCAAAGGGACCTATTATGGAAAGGGCGACCCCGTATTGCACTCAACAAACTCACCCTGGGTTGGTACGACGGGGGGATAGGCCCTCCAGACCTTAAAAAATACTACTGGGCTGCCCACCTCGCAGCTATTAATCATGGCACTTACTGTCGCCCGGATGACCCGGGATTCGCTATGGATAGATGGCTGTTGTCGAGAGGAAACTACAATAGGGCGCTCTACTTGAAAGCTCAACGATCCCCCTTGACGGGGCTGACCAAACACTCGGTCCAAACTTGGCACGCGGCGAACAGAGGCCTGGGGTGGGAGTGTAAACTGACGTTGGCAACCCCCCTGTGGAATACCGACACACTGGGTAATCTGTGGACCACAAAAGGGTTTGACAAATGGGATCTTATCGGGATCTCCAGGATTGGGGACCTGTGGGCAAATGGCGAGGTGATAACGTTCGCCACCCTTCAGCAGAAGCACGACCTAGCCAATTCAGAATTCTTTAGATATCTGTAGATACGACATGCTTTACAAACACAGCTACCAAAAGGGTCTTCCCCTCCAGAGTCCTCCCCCTCGAGGATAGACTGCTAGATGGCTACTTGCCCACAAAAGCTGTGTCACTGACTTATAAGAAATTGCTCAACAATACTGCAGACCCCCTCCAGCAACTACATGGGAGGTGGGAGGGTGACGGCCTAGAACTGGACAATGAGGAGTGGCAGGAAGCAGTCGCCTCCCCACGAGAGGTAGCTATCTTGGCTAGACTGAGACTTGTACTGCTCAAGATATTGCATAGAATTTACATCACCAGACCTGGTCTGGTCCGTATGGGGAAGACGGAGACGGGGGAGTGTAGACAGGGGTGTGGACAGGAAGGAACCCTCATGCACATTTTGTGGGAATGTGACCACATTCAACGGTATTGGCGCAAGATCCACGATATCCTGAGTGAGGTACACATGCACACTATCCGTCCCGAAGAGATGTCTTCTAAATGTATGGGAGCCGACGGACCTGAATAGGAAAAGCAAGCTCTGGGTCACCTTAGGCCTCATGATAGCGAAGAGAAATATTGCACAACAATGGGGGGCCACACATCCACCCAGGGTGGCGGCGTGGAGGGCGGACATGGACGGGTGTATGTTCAGGGAGAAAACAGTGTATATGGCACGGGATGCCCCCAAAAATGGTCCTCGGTTTGGTACAAATGGAATGATTACAGAGGCAATATCTGTAACCCCCCCAGTGCCCCACTTCATGATGATCCACCAACACCATAAGAGACGTACTCCCGAATGTGTAGTCTTTGTATATATGTATCTTTTGTAATTATTCCTGTGTATGCAATGCAACTCTTCTCTGCTGTATAGCTGATATACTGATTCAACGTGTTTAATAAAAATAATTTAAAAAAAAAAAAATAGTGTGCTGTAACTGGTCCAGGGGAGGTGCCCCTACGTAGCCTGCTTAGTGCTGGAATTGGTGAAGGCATTCAATGTCATTGATTGTGTATACAGTTTACCACTCTGTCAAAAGTGGACATTGCAGGGCAGTTGCAACAACACACATGCCCTTTTCTCACCAAGCCAACTGCCCAAGTCAAGTTTGTTAACGGACATGTCACCCTCTTTTAGATTATGCATGGTGACTAACAGGGTTGTCCCCTTTCCCCACTGCTCTTTTCCCGAAAATGTAGCCGGTAGCGCAGCAACCTTTTCAGGGGTGTTAAGCATGGAAAGTTCCACTATGCGATGAGGTACATGTAGTATCCACTGATGCAGACGACATGCTGCTCAATATTCAGGGGCAGATTTACAAGCCCCGTGCGCCACTTTTGCGCCGCCGTTGCGTCACTTTTGTGACGCGGTGGTGGCGTAAAGCTAGCGCCATGCTGCGGGGGATTTACAACGTGATGCATCGAGGGAGATGAAATGAAATGAAATGAAAAAGGCTTTTGTATAGCGCATGGCTACTCGGAGGCATCCCAGCGCTGCGGAGGCGACTAGAGGAGAAGAGAGATTAAGAGAATAGCCAAGTTTTCAAGCGTTTCCGGAAAGTCAGGTGATTAACCTCCTTGCGGATAGGAAGAGGAAGAGCATTCCAAAGCCTAGAAGTGATGTAGGGGAAACGGCGACCGCCTGTTCTGGCCTTCTTAATTCTAGGGACCTCGGCCAGGTAGAGCTCGGTCCGAGCGCAGACAGCGTGTAGCCTTGTAAGGTTTGATCAAATTTTTAGTTATAGGGGGGCCTCTGCCCTGCAGACCCTTGTGTGCAATGCATAGGGCTTTGAAATGTATTCTCTCCTGAACCGGCAGCCAGTGGAGAGCGCGAAGAGAGGGCTTTGCTGAGCAGCGGTTATTTGTGCCTGTAAGGAGTCTTGCTGCAGCGTTTTGAACCACCTGCAGTTTGGCGATAACCGATTTAGGAGCACCCAAATACAGAGCATTGCCGTAGTCCAGCCTAGAGAGAATAAGTGCCTGGACCAACAGCTTTCTTGAGTGGCTAGGTAGGAGAGGGAGTATTTTCCGGGTGGTTCTGAGCAGGCCATAGCACGTGGCGGCCGTTTTCCTTGCTTGGACTCTAAAGGTAAGATCATGGTCGAGCCAGATACCCAAGCTTTTTATCTCCTTTTTTGGAGAGGGAGCTGGGCCCATGCAGATCGGCCACATGATGTTTGGATTAAAATTTGCTTGGTTGCCCAGAAGCATAAGCTCCGTTTTCTCGCCATTGAGCTTCAGATGAGATGAGCTCATCCAGCTAGCGACTGTCTTAAGGCAGGAATGCAGGTCCGTGGGGGACTGCTCCGACTGATTCAGTGCCACGATTAGTTGGGTGTCATCAGCATATGTGACTATGTGGATTCCGAAAGGGGCTACAATCTCCGCCAAGGGGGCCATATATATATTAAAAAGAGTAGGACTCAGAGACGAGCCCTGGGGAACACCACATTGCAGCGGAACTGGCTGGGAGCGAGAATTCCCTTCCAATACCTGATAGAACCTTTCTTCCAGGAACGATTTCAGCCATGTTAGAGCCGTACCTGTCACTCCCGCTTTTTTTAAACGATGGACCAGTATGCCGTGGTTCACCGTGTCAAAGGCTGCACTTAGGTCTAGGAGGATAATAGCCGAGGACCCTCCGGAGTCGAGGATCTTTCTTGACTCCTCCACTACCGTTATCAATGCAGTCTCTGTGCCCTGACCAGGCGGAAGCCAGTCTGAGATGAGTGAAGTAGTTTAAATTTTTCTAGGTGTGCAGAGAGTATGCGATTAATGTGTTTTTCTGCAATCTTACTGATACCCGGGAGTAGTGAAATAGGGCGATAGTTGCCCAGCTCGGTGGGGTCTAGATGGGGTTTTTTTAATAGCGCCTTCACTATTGCATTTTTCCAGTCTTGGGGGACAATGCCCGAAGCTAATGAGGCATTAATTAAATTAATGATATGAGGGGCAACTGTGGGTGCTACCAGCTTCAAGATGTTAGGGGAGCAGGGTCCAGCGGGGACCCGCTCTTGACCGAACCTGAGATGGAGAAGAATAAATCCTCCGAGAGCGAAGTGAATGACTCTAGTAGATGAGAGTTATTCGGAGGTTCTAAGTCGTGGGGTACGGCTGAGAGTTCCTTGACGGTGGGTGGGAGAAGGTTGAGGATGTTTTGGATTTTGGAAGAGAAAAACCAGCTAGTTCCTCACATCGACGACCAGACAGGTCAGGGGTTGCGGGAGGGTCGGGGATTTTCATAAGTTTTTCGCGATCCGAAATATTTCTCTGGAGGAGCTTGAAGAGGAGCGAATTTTTTCATCGTAGTAGGTAGCCTGGGTTGTTTTTAATGCTGTTTTGTAATGAGCGATGGATAGCCTATATTGTGATTTTTTTTTCACTTGAGAAGTCTTTCCTCCATGCTCTTTCTAGTCTTTTACATTGTTGCTTCAATTTACGAAGTTCAGGGGTGAACCAGGGGGATTTATTAGGACCCATTTTTTTTAGTATAGTTTTCCTAGGAAGTACTATGTCTAGCGAGTTCTCAATCCATAAGGAGAACTTTCTATTGGCAGTTAAAGGATCGGTGTCCAGAATGGGCATAGTTGACTCCAGTTCGCGGGCCCAATCTTCTACAATCAGTTTAGACCAAGGGCGAATTTGGGTGTGTGAAGCCAGCGAGAGAGGACACGGAGAGGAAGAGTGCCAGGAGAAAGGAACAAGAAAGTGGTCTGACCAGGGAAGGGGGATAGGGTCATTCACTTTTAGTTCCACTATGCTTGAAAAATGGGATCAAGGAGGTGACCCTTGACATGTGTTGCTTGATGTGTTTTTAGATCTAATTGGAAAGCTGCAAGATCATAGGCTAAGTCGTTGGCCATCCTATCCAGCAAATCGTCAAAATGAAAATTAAAATCGCCCAGAAGATTAAAATTGGGTGAAATGCTGGCTAAATTTAGGACAGTTTCCAGTAGTGAGCTGCTAAATTGTCCCTGTGTTCCTGGGGGGCGATATAGAAGAATGCCCACAAAGGTAAGTAATGGAGTAAATTCAATAGAAAAGTGAGTATTTTCACAGTCCAGGAGGGGGCTGTCCAGAAAACGACAGATAGGATGGTCTTTGTAGATAATTGCAATCCCACCCCCCTTCCCACCCATTCTGTCCAGTCGCTGAATCAGGTAGCCAGGGGGGAGAGTTTGAACAATGTCTGGGTCTGAACTGGGAGTTAACCATGTCTCCGTGAGAAACAGGACATCTAGTTCAGTATCTTGTAACAGTATGGATATTTCAGTGGCGTGTTTAGGCAGGGATCTACAATTAAGGAGAGCCATGTTGAACCCATTTCCTGCTGAGAGGGGATGGAAGGTTAGTGGGGTCAATTCATATGAACAGTGTAGGCATCTGTCCTGCGCCTTCTCTAGGGATATGGAATGGGTACAAGTTGACTTGTAGGGTTTCTGCAGGAGTAGTAGCTGTTCCTTATTGTATTGAAGGAAAGCTGGCGGTAAAGGAGCAGGAGGTCTGGCCCCTGGGCCCTGACTGGCGCGGATGGGCGCAGACGGGCTTGCCTTAGGCGCGCCTTCGGCGCGCCAGCGGCGCGCCCGCTGCGCGTTGAGGCCGGCATCCGCTTTTATGCAGCCCGTCACGTTGTAAAGCCCTGTGCCACATGAAACCTGCGTCAGGTTTCATGTGGGCGTTCTGGCGCAGGGTGGGCGTTCCGGTGCAGGAACGCCTCGGAAAAGTGCTTGAGTGAAATCTACAAGATTTCACTCAGTCACTTTTCCGACCCCGCTGCGTCAAAGCCTTGCGCCTGCTTGAAGCAGGCATAAGGCATGACGCACCATGTTGAGGATAGGCCAGGTTGGAACAGTGCTGGAGTTGCTCCGCGCCCGCGACACAGCTCCAGCACTGCGCCAACCTTACGCCGGCAGAATGCGACACGCATCTGTTTATCTTTGCGCCATGATGCGCCGCATTGTAAATGCGGCGCATCTGTGGTGGCGCAAGGGTAAACTTGCGTCACGCATCTTTCCTGGCGCATCCCTGCTGATTTGCAGGGATGCGCCAGGAAATGTAAATCTGCCCCTAAGTCTTTTGTACAGACATTCCAGATATTTCAGTGTGTCTATCAGATTTGCAGAGTGTGTGGAGTTTGGATGTAAACTGGGCAAGTGTTGTGTTTTTTCCCTCTGTGTAGCGTATCCTCCACAAGACGTGATGGCGGGTGAGCAGAGGGTGATGCGTGAGCTTCGTGTGATTTGATACTTGGGTACCTGTAACTGTCATGATGCAAACTATCTCATTGTGTAAATCTTAGCAGGGCCATATCCTCCTTACGTCTACAAATGGCTTTTTTGTATCACTCTCCCAGTTACAGGCCAAGGATGTCTTTTACTATCTAAGATGTTCATGCTCCTCTGCATCTTGTATTTTTGCCAACACCTAGCAGTGACTGTGCCTTGTGCCACCTCCTGGGAATTTGACACCATGCTGTGAGGGTTGATATGCATATGCAAAAGAAACAATTGATGGACGGAATGCTGGACAATGCAAATATCCACCCCAGTCACAAGGATCTGGGTTTAATCCATCATTCTTTTGCTCACCACACCACCCCAGTTTGGACCCAGCCATATGCAAATCAGTCTTGACCCTGTTCCTTGTGGGAACAGTCCAGCCCGAACTGCCAAGCCAGGTCCTCCCTGGACCGGAAACAAGCATCCTGGGACCGGTTTCTAGGCATCACCCTTCATCAGCCAGGCTAGCTTGAATCCGGTGGTGTAGTGAGCACAGGACCCACGTCGCTAATAGTGGCATGGTAAGTGTGGCTCTGAAGTGTCTGATGTTTGGCTAGGAGGCAGTTGTACAAAGTGGGCATGTTCCCAACATGCAGGGCACAGGAGATGGCGGGATCAATGTTGCTCCCTGAGTGCCACTCTCCTGTGGAGCTGACACCTGGTGAAACTGTTCTTTTGAGCTAAAAGGGCCTGTGACTACTGAGGGACATGAGCCCGCACTATCCATCTGTTATTCTGCATGTCCTACCACTTTTCCATAGAAGCATTGTTGTGAAGGCCTAACAGCATGGAGAGACACAGGATTGGACTCAGTGTGGGAACTATTAAGGGTCTGGGAGCACATGACCCTTGCCCAGTTGCAGGAAGATCCAGACATTCCTGGGGCACATTTCTTGGCATGTGGCACACTGATAGCTGAGATGGGACACCAGTAGAGAGTCACAGACACTGAATCAGCGGATTGGCCCCAAACCCACGCCCTGCACAACATGGGTGGAGTTCAGAGACTGGTGACCTTATATGTTGAAGTGTTTGCACACATGAAGAATGACCCACTGTCACCTGCTCACTGGCTATGTGACACTGATATTTTACGAGCACTTCAAGGCCACGAAGTTGGAATACACTAGGCACTACTGATGTACAGTATCCCGTGATGCCAAACTCCAGTCCCCTCAATTTGACATCTGGCGCAGGGCATGTCTCACCTCAGCTGTCTGACCCAGAAAGTTTGTGTCCTACCCTTTGTGCACAGAATGCAATGCATCTATTTGTGATTTGATACATATGTTCTGGACATGGCTGTATGCTGCAAACCTGTGTTGCTGAGTTACAGATCTACTTGGCCCAGTGAGGGGTTGTTTCAACCTCCTTCCATTGGAGGGGATGCAGAGAGGGATATTCATGCAGATGATGTTTTTAAAGGTATTCAATGAAAGTATGGATTTGTAAATGCTCATCACACGCAAGGCCATTTGCATGCATTGTTAGGCCACTCCAGTCCCAACACTGAAACAATCGCCAATGGGGTAGGGCTGAGACTACTGTGCAGCACAGGGAGTGAGTCATGTGCCTCCACAGGATTGCAATAGCTAAGCTGTAGGACAACTTGTCACAGGACTTACAGGATGCACTTGAGAAGCCACTGGATGTGTGTAGGCCTTTGTAGGGTGAGGGCCACAGACATGTGGTCATGGACCTATCAAAGGTAGTCCAGACATGTCTAGATGAGGCAGCTGCTCTGTCATGTGAGGCAGACTGGCTGCATGACATTTCCTCCTTTGGTCACGTGTGGGTGTGTCTTTTGAAGTTCACATATGCTACAATGTCGACTGTTGACAATGGCTATTGTACTGGAGGCCACTGTTTCACCCCCCATGTGTGAACTGTGAGGTATGTGGTTTGCTGACCCTCTAAATGCCCAGTATCCCTCTGTGCTGATCTATCTTGTTGTGGTTATCATTTGGTTAAATGTTGTATCACATGGTCCTGTTGTGGTATGCTTGACCCAATAATGAATGTTTGTAATGCCCATATGACAAGATCTTCATTGCATGCTTAATGAAAGATGATTTACAACCATCAATATTTGTGTCCAGGACATGATAATGAGCTGATAGTGAGGTTTTGGTTTGGATGTTGAAATGTCTTGTGACTTGTGTGCGGGTAGGCAAACGCAATACCCTGCCTCTGTCTTTTGTAAATAAGAAATGATCTTACTTTTGAGATGTGTATCTTCCTTCGCCAAGGTTTGCGATAATGAACCATCCTTTATGTACCTGTAGATTTTAGGCATGCTCCATGTGGACTGTTGCTACTTTTGACTTTTTTGAGTGTGGTGACTCCAAGTGGGACATTTTGATACCATGTGCTGACTGTATAGGTAGGTACCCTATCTCATATTCTGGCTGGCCACAGTGAACCGTGGTGGAGGAATGGCATGGGTCCACTAGGGGTGTGTACAGCTGGCCTGGAAAAGCATAGGGGGCCCCAAAATAGTTGTGTCCCAATGTATTTGAGTGCGGTGTGCATGCTAGCAGACCTGGGTGCATGCTAGGGATTGTATGTAAGGGATTCATCTGTCTGAGTCCTGCTCTGGATCTGTGCTGGATCCTTCACATGTTGCTATTCCTGACACAGCCAACATCCCATTCTGGTTGTAACTCACTATGATGACCTGGCTACGTGCCCTGCGGTGAGGCTGAGATAATGGTGAATAGAGGCTTTGGTGGATGCCTGATCTAACACTGCTGTACTCATCAGGGCAAATGATGTGGGACTGTGCGATTGGGCTGATGGGGGAGTGGCAGGCCAGGTTTGACTGGAGTGGTCAATATGGTGTTTCGCATCTTGTATTGATCTACCAACAATTGGTGCGTCAGGTAAAGTGAGGTGTGAGATTGTACACAAGCTAGGCCTAGGTTTTCCATGTGATTGGGTGGATGTATTGTATCGCTACTTGGTAGATCATCCATATATTTTAACATCATTTTCCTGTGTCGTTTATACATGTTGTTGGTTAATTTCAAGCTATCCAGAGTAGATAATGTGCTTCTTGCTATGGTGTTTTGAGAAATGGCAAGGTAATTATGGTGAATGATGACACTTCCTGCAGTGTGACTTCCTATGACATGAGTTGTTGTGGTCTTTATATGCTTTTCAGATATTTGGGTTCTGCCCAAGGAAATGATGCATGTAGGTGCGGGGATGGTGCCAGTGCATATGTCTCTGTGGACTTACTTTTGTGAGTGCATTAAAGTTCTGTTGCCCTGTGATGTTTCGTTGTGTGCTGTGGTGTACTCATGCATTCACTTTGTTATACATACATATATGTAGCTATGGGCATTCCTGTTGGAACGTAAAATTTGTGTTTCTCCCAGTATTTGGCGGTCTTACTGTACATACCTGATGATTACATTCCCTCATTTGGCATGCACAACATGCTACGGAACACTTTCTACTCAATTGACTTTCACTGGGTTGTTACGTTAATCTGTGGGATAGGTGTCTTACTCACATATTCATCGTAGATGAATAGTAGAGGGATGACATGCGCGATGGACTCCATAGCTGCACAGCATCGGTCGCAGGAAGTGTGTTGTGCTGAGATTCGGAGTTGAAATACACCCCTTCCGCCTGCTCTGACAAGCTGGTTGGCCGGACAGATTTGGCACGTAGGAAATACGCATCGTAATAGGGCAGGTGATTTCGGACTTGGAAGTCGGTTCAAACGGCTCCATTTGCGTTTCCAATGGCTTTGCGGTCAGATTTTCCATTTGGAATCGGAGTAACCGAGTTGGTCGGTAAGCAATGGGTTTTGGGCATCATAATGCGTCGGTCGGGACAACCGTATCCGAGGATGAGTTGGTCGGATGGTCCGCCTCCGACAGGCCCTCGGATGCCCTTCTGCACAACATCGTAATCGTCCCCTAAGTGTTTGCAGATCGTTACACTGCTCTTGCAGCCTGGTGGGCAGCAGACAATTCAACCAGGCAAATAAACCTTTTGCTAAGCCTAAACCTTCTGTTTTAATAATTATAAATCACACCTTAGGTAGACCCTAAATGCCCTAGGGCAAGGTGCATGGTATTTAAAATGTATGAAATTTATATTTTATATTTTACATGTCCTGGAAGTGAAAAACCTCCAAAGTAATTTTTCACTGTGGCAAGGCTGGGTCTCCCATAGGAAAACTCTGTGTTTAATTATAACAGCGTATGAAGGTTAACTTCAGCTTGGGAATAGCTCAAGAATTGATTCAAGGACTTATTATAATAATTATTCAGATTTTATATTACTATTTTGAAAATGACACTTTTAAAAAGTTGTAATTTTCCTGCCTAAGCCAAATTTGCCTCTCTGCCAGTATTCAGTGTCACCTGACTGTTGATGGCTCCCTTGGGGCGAGATATGGACTGCTCCCAGACAGTGGACAATGGGCATGGGTGGGGTGAAAATGTTTTTCCCCCTCCCTAGATGGTCTGGGGCCTGTACCCAGCCCCTTCCTGAGCTTCAAAGAATGCTTACCCTGTCACTGGCAAATGTAGCTCACACCTAGGCCTGTCTCCCTTTTGTCTTCATATCCAGCTTGTCTCCAAACCCAGTTGGAGGGGGAGCTACCCCAGAACTTGTTTGGAGTGATCGAGGATGATTTGGCCATTATTATAGCCACACCTCTGGATGGGCACAGGCCATCTGCACAGGGGTAGAAATGTTTTGGCATGCAAAAGCTGGAAACTTTTTGCCAACTTTTTCTCCAAGACTGAGACAGCCATTGAGCTGAGGTTGCCAACGTTGAACCACATATTCGGATACACCAGCTGGCTTGCCCTGCTGAAGGAAAGGTTTTTTAGTTCAAATCTAGAGGGCTTCACCAAGGGCAATTCCAAGCTGAAGCAGATCAACGTTGAGGCCTTTATGTGCACGGACTCCAGACTTCGCCCACTTGGAGCTTTGCCACCTTCCTCGATGACCACACTGGGTCTCTGCTCTTCAGCGAACCACTGTCATTGAGACCTGCTTTGGATCCAGCCTTCAGCTTACCCTGCTGATGAATTGTCAATGGACCACCTTCTCCTCTTGAAAATTTTCAAAGTTCAAAGGAAACTCTTTGACTGGGACCTGCCTGGGCTTTGTATATGACCAGCCATACATCGTGGTCAGCCTAATACCATACTTCTGTCCCAGTCCAGTGCGGCCAGTTGCCATTGGGTGGTGCTTTGCGCTTTTTGACACTAAAATTTGTTTCAAAGTTTAGAAACTCATATCTCCAGTTCCACTTATTGAATTTTTGTTATTTTGGTCTCTTTTTTTCATTAAGTTATTCTCTAAATATATACATTGGGGTGGGATTTTTATTGTGTTGTGTTTTTGACTTTTTAACTGTTTTGTTACTTTATAAATTTTTTAAGTTAAGCCTGTCTGCTCTGTGCCATAGCTACCAGGGTTTGTGCTCAGGTTTAAATTACTGAAAATATTTACTGGACCTAACTAGAAAGGGTAGCATTATTACTTGTGGTGGACTACTTTCCACCCCAACTTATAGTTCACTTTCTCATACTGTTTATTTGCACCGTAACAACTAATGTGCTTTGGAGAAAGCCTGGATATAATGTTTCAGTGTTCAAGGTTGATGCTACTTGTTCATCTACTGTGCTTTATTCATTTTTTCAGTAGTTTATTGTTTAGTAGTGCAATGTCATTTCCCCTTGTATGTAGGTGAAAGAGGCTCATAGAATATTTATTTTGGGAGGCTTTCTAGAGTAAGAATGTTTTATGTAATACAATTTTTGTAATTATGATTGGCTATTGTTATGCAACTTTTACTAGTACGACCCATGGTGCCACTTCACATCGTGCGAATAGCATTGCTTTCGACTCTCCAAAACCTTTAAAATGTGCTGATTTGGAATGAGTGGAAGGCTATCCCTTGCTTTTATACTGAGTAGACTCCATGACAGTCCGCTGTTTGACTCTATACTTAGATTTTGTCTTGATTTATAATACTGTAACTAGTTTGAATTGATTAACCACTTGTGTTTTGCCTTCTGTAATGATTTTTAATTTTAAAATACAATATTTATGGTTTGGACTTTGAATCTTGGGTTTTCCTGTATGGATTTTCCTTTACTGCCTAGGGCGTTCACCCTTTGGGACTCACATGGCCCGGTCTGTCCAATCAACCTTTATTAGTTGAAAGCGCCAACACTTTCAATGGATACATTTTGTGAACAGCAATCCCAGTACCTTTGTATACTCTACACTTGGTAAGTTCTGCACTTAGTAGACACTGCACTTTTTAAATTATGTGTGTGGTAGATTCTGCATAAGGCAGTTCTACACTTGGTGTATCCTGCCCCTGCTGGGTTCTGTATTTAGTATGTTCTATGCTTAGTAGGCCATGGGTCATGATTGCCCACCACCAGCATGCAAAGCAGACTATATGAATTAGAGACATGGTGACAAAAATATGTTAGAAATTCTGTTGGTTTTGCTCCAGACTTGACAGACGTGAAGGACTTGAGATTCTCAAATGAATCCCTTTAGATACAAAGAGAAAGTACAAACGTCCCTGCGTCACACATAAAGCTATCTTTCAGAGTACCATTGACTACCTTGCATACCTGACCATATCTGGATAGCTGCACACCACTTGGATTCAGGATATCCTTTACCTGAAACACCAAGATTTGGAAGTAGGAGACACTCAACAACTCTGTCCTTTGATCTTATGAAGAACAATTTGAAAAACTTATTTCAAATCTTCACACAAAAGTGAAACACACTGTTTCTCTTCTTTATTTTCCAGAGAAGGGTACCATGGCCCAGCCAGGACTATCAGACATCAGTGCTCAGAGTTGCCCAATATCTTGAATTTACCTGAAGTAATTTGGTGATATGTATCTATAGATTGTATTTTAAGGTTTTTCCTTGGTTTATTTAATTCCCTATCTTTTAATTTACTATTTTAAATTTTATTATTTATACTGTTTGTTGTTGACTTTTGTGAAGCACTGTGTCACCATCTGGGTCTTGTCAGTGCTAAATAAAACTGCTTATAAATAAAAAAAAAAGCACATGTACAGTAAGAAAGAAACTGCTACATATTAAATTTGCACTGGTTCAACAGTTAGGGCCATATGGCGTTTGGGCCACAAACCTTATTTTGAGTCCAAACTCCTAAAAGAGCAGAATATGGGACTGTAATTTTTCTCCTGCGATTTTTGTGGTGAAGCCTGCTACAAATTGTGGAGCAAATAGTGACACATTTTGTTGTGCATAACAAACTGGGGAATAACAGGATATTAGAATGTCATTCCCCATTCCAAGGAGTACATGTTAGAATCAGGTACAAATTGTGTACTCACCTCAACATACCATGCACTATCGCAAATCAACTTATGTGGAATTTGCATCTGTATTTTGCGGGCCCTCATAATACAACCCTATGGACTTTAGAGTTATCTATTTGAAACATTGTAATTTGTTAAGGATTAGGCCTGGGCGCAAATATAATTCCACTCACGGAGTTGGCGGAATTCGGGAACACAGCGCTACACATGTAACAAAGAGTTCCCACTCAATTCTACCGTCCTGCGTGTGGTGGTATTATTTATCCGTTAGTGCGCGTGAGCCTTGTTTTGGGCTGTGCTGGCGAGTGCGAAGAGATTGCTGATTGCTAGAGTGAGTGAGCAAGATTTGCTGGCCACTAATGCGACTACCAGTCATTGTGATATTGGCAAGCACGGGAAGCTGCATCTTGAAGAGATTCTCCACTTGAGAAGCAGCTAAATCTACTTGAAACGACGTTTTTGTGTTAATATTCGACTTCAACTGACTGTTCAGGTTGTTTTTTTAGTGTTAGAAGCATTTCTTTTAGCTTACTTTTTTTTCAACAAGAAAAGAAGTGCCTCACAGAGTCCAACTTCCTGTTCCAGCCCAGCAGGCTCCTCCATGTGATTTGTCCAGCTTCTGTTCACTTTTCATTTGGATTTCAAGGTGGAAGGATCACTCTCTTTGTCTGCTGCATATGTATCATTGGATTCAAGAACTTTGTTTTTGTGATATAACAAGTAAGCTCAAAGCCTTATGTTTAAGGGGGTTATTTGTTTGATAGAGGGCATGCACCCATATTATTTTTGCACTTTTTTTTCGGCCTAGGAATTTTTTTGCATTTAATTTTTTATTTTTTGTAAGGGAAAAGGTTACACAGTTCAGTACATTTTCCGGATGTTAAATTTGCATTATTCATTTAGTTTACTATGTGGCCTAGTCTGCCCACGGGCCATCCAGCCAGTAGGACACGTACTACTCATGGGTACATGAAACAACTCTTTCTGTGGACTATGTTATTTTAAAACATCATTTAGGGCAAGGATGGCGTTGGATTACATTTAAATTGTGTTTTTTGTATTTCATGTTTTTTTTCTGCAGAAAGTGTATTTTTTGTGGGGTGATATTTGATGCCTTGGGAGGATATGTGTTGTTGTAAAATCTGTATAGCTCACTTAATTTTCATTTTTGGCATTGCTGAATTAATGGTAGTGTTTTCTTCAGTGTTACCATGCCTCCTTTGTCTGGCCAGTGTGTGTGTTTGCCATAGGCCACTGTTTGTCTTTGTTCTCCATGCCATGTGGCCAGGGGCCATTTTGTGTAGGAAGTATCCATAGGCCTGCATGTGTCCCCTGTTGTCCATGCCTCCATGCTTGTTGTTTGATCATGTGGCCGGCAACCATTTTGTCTAGCCAGCTAGTGTGATTTTGCCATAGGCCTGCATGTGTTCTTTGTTGTGGCCATGCCTCCTTGCTTGCTGTTGTGGTTTTGACCATGTGGCCAGTGACCATTTTCTGTCACCAGCCATTGTGCTTTTTCCATAGGCCTGCATGAATTTGTTTTGGGGCCATGCCTCCTTGTTTTCTGTTGTTATTTGACCATGTGTCTGGCAACCCTTTTGAGTGGTCAGCCAGTGTTCTTTTGCCATAGGCCTGCATGTGGCCCTTGCTTGCTGTTGTTGTTTGACCATGCATGTGGTCCTTGCTTGCTGTTGTTGTTTGACCATGTGACCGGCAGCCATTTTGTGTAGCCAAACCAGTGTGCTTTTGCCATAGGCCTGCATGTTTTCTTTGTTGTGGCCATGCCTCCTTGCTTGCCATTGCTGTTAGACCATGTGGCCGGTGGCCAGCTAATGTGCTTTTGCCATTGGCCAGCATGTTTTTTGTTGTTGTGTACATGTCACCTTGCTTGCTGTTGTTGGTTTACCATGTGGCCAGTGCCCATTTTGTGTAGCCAGCCAACGTGCTTTTGTCATAGGCCTGCATGTATTCTTCGCTGGGTCCATGCCTCCTTGCTTGCTCTTGATGTTTGACCATGGGGCCTGGGCATTTTGCGTAGCCTGCCAGTGCACTTTTGCCATAGGCCTGCATATGTTCTTTGTTGGTGCCATGCTTCCTTGCTTGCTGTTGCTGGTTGACCATGTGGCTGGCAGTCATTTTGTGCAGCCTGTCACTGTGTAAATCCTTTTTTTCCAGTTTCGAAAGCCATTTTCTAGAGTGATTGATAGGAGAGACCTATGCATTTTTGTTCATGCAATCAAGGCCAGCAATGACCGAAACGCATCTTGATATGGAGTAAAGCTGTTTTATTATTGCACGTATTCTTGAGTGAGCGTCTTCTTCCTTGGAGCAAGAGAAGTTGGTGGTATGTGACATTTTTGCCGGTTATCCGGCTTGGCGCTCCACCCCTAAAAGGCCTTGCGAGTACCTTATGAGTTTTTGTGATTTTGATATATATAAAGTGTTTAATATTGTACGGAGTTATAAAAAAAAATCCCCTGCACCTCTTTGCCTCCTAATGGGTTTCTCCTTGTTCCCCTATTATACCAGCAATTGACTTTTTTAATTTGTTTATTTTTACTTATTTGTTTTTTTTACATTTTTTAAAATTATTTAAACAAAATGTTTTCTTATTTTACATTTTCCCTTAATATACCCCTTGCCTGCCAAGGGCACCTGCTGCACACCAGCATTATTTTTTTTAAGGATTTTCATTAACTCATCAGTCATTTTTCTTTTTTCCCTGGACCGGTGTACTCCTTGCCTACCATAGGTGCACCGCACACCAGTGTTCATTTTTAAGGATTATTCCATTTCTCCATGAACCCCATGCCTGCCATAGGTGCACACACACCAGCATTCATTTTTATTCAATTTGTCCCTGGACCCATTGCCTGCCATAGCTGTAGTGCACACCAGCATTCATTTTTAAAGAATTGTTCCATTTACCCCTGGACCCTCCCTCCCCCTTGCCTGCCATAGGCACACACCATCATTAATGTTTAAATACTTTTTTCATTTCCCCCTGGACCCTCTTGCCCACCATAGGTGCACACCAGCAATAATTTTTTAAGTATTATTCCATTTCCCCCTGGACCCCCCTTGTATGCCATAGGCGCACACCAGCATTTATTTTTTAAGGATTAGTCCATTTCCCCCTAGACCATCTGCCTGCCATAGATGCTCTTTGCACACCAGCATTCAGTTTCTCAAGGATTATTCTATTTTACCCTGCACCTCCCTGGCTACCACAGGTGTCTCTCTTAGATGCACATGAAGCAAAAGTTACATCTGTATGTTGCTATCCTGATTGAAAGCTAAATGCTATGGTGGTGTGGTTTGACTTTGGAATGGATACACTGTTGTTGCTAATGAATTAGGATAATAAGTAACCACACTAAATTATATTGTCTGTACTATGAATAATTCAAACTGCAAAAATGCCACATTTCACTAAATGTTTATCTTGCTTGTTTGCTTTTAGGTGCACAAGAGACATTCACACACAGTGCTGCCAGACAGAAGTGATGTAACCACAACACGTGAAGTGAGTCCTCCTGTCTCTTCCACTTGTTCAGATAAGTTCCATTGCCAACTGACAGCTTCAAGATGGCCCCAAAGAAACGTGCTGCCAAGAAAATGGCCAGTCAGGAGGAGAAGAAGCAGATTGCCACCACTGGCTTGCCGCCCTCGTTTAGGAAACTTAGTGTGCCTGTTGCACCGTCCTCCGGGCAGCAAGCTGGGAGCAGCACTCCTGCATCAATGACGGCACCGCCCCAACCTAAGCCTGTTATGTTTCATATAGGTACCCTAATATAGGCCCGGGTAATATCATACACCTTCACCTACATTATCTCCCTTATACTACACAGTAACAAGCCTTTAGGATTGAACCTTTACCTAGTTCCAGTCCTGGGCGCAGAAGGAGGGTTTTCCCTGAACAATAGTGTCCTATAACTTCATCAATGGACTCATACAGTATGAATGAATATTCATGAGGGTTCGATACCAGGCAGGGGCTACACCACCTGCATAATATCTACTTACAAGGTTCATCCCATACGTAATCCTCAAATCCAACAATGGCTAATACAAGAAACAAGGGACAAAGAAACCCTAGATACTTTTTGAATAAATACAGCACATCTTGCTAGGGTTAGCAGAGGAGAACGAGACTTCCAGGCTGACACACTGACCAGAGACGCTGCGGCTCCTGCATGCAGACGCTCCAGCTGACAGTGGTCTAACACATCCCTCGCGGGGTGTCCAACTCGAGACCAGGACAGGGTCCCACACTCTCTCACTTCAGATAATGGGGTTAGACTAAATCCTAGAGGGATTCTTGGCTTCACACCTACTCACATGCTAGGTACACTTAGGTACATCTAGATAGGCATCGTAGGAGTATGCGCATTTTTATCAGGCATTTTATATTCATGTATGTATTCATGATTATTGCAAGATGGTAGAACTGTACTATCCTTTTATTTTCACTGTACTGCTAATCATATATATCTGCTACTGTCTAACGGTTGTTGCAGCACATCTATTTTACACTAGAAGAACAACTGTGCAATAAATTCTTATTGTAACGCGTCCGACTGTTTCTTCTGTGTAACTCTCTGAGACCGAATAAGTGAGCACGAGTGACTGAGCGAAAAGTAGTATATTGTTTCCACGATCCTGGGGGATCAGGGTTGTCATGTTCTGAGGTTGCCAGAAACTATTCTCTCCCCAATAAGAGGAGATTCTAGTGGCACTGTGAGCTAGCTAAAACAGAAAGGCTAACATTCTCGGTGGGGGTGCTCAGAGCCAGTCTGCCACCAGTCCTACAGTTTATGTTATCCGAACGCGCAGATCCTTTATGGGTAATATAGGAACTACACGACAAGCCCAAGCCAGTGCCGTAGCATGGGGGTGGGGGGCAGGCAGAGGGGCAGTTGCCCCAGGCATAAAATTCTTAGGGGCGCAAAATTTTAAAAAGAGGTGCAAAAAAATGGAAGGATACTTGCCTTGCCCCAGGTGCTGGCAACCCAGGCTACGCCGCTGGCCCAAGCCCTTGTCTCTCAGTGAGGCAGTCAATGCAATCATGGCGACGAGTAATAAGTATGAATTGGATTTGTCCCAGCAGCAAACTAGTACCCAATCATCTCAGGAAACTGAGCAAAGTGGACAACAAGAGCCGCAGCTAGCAATAGTAGATCTTCCTGAAGTAGGAGCAGAACAGGAGATTGAGCTTCCTGCTGTGCAAGATGTACCTGTTGTTGAACCATTGGCTTCCAGATCTCCAGCAAGAAAAAAGAAGGGTACTCCACCATCTTCTCAAAGCCCCTCTTCTGGGGGGCGTGGCCACGACGCGCTGCAGGATGGTCGCCTGTTGAAGGGGCTCTGCAGGTCGGGCTTGAACAATAGGCGAATACCATAGCCCAGGTCGGCGGAAACCGGTGAAAATGAACGATATGGCAAACGCAGCACCCCTGGACACGATGTGGTGCATTTCGTATGTCTGGGAGGCCTGGAATCCGCTCAACTGTCGAGGGGCCGCTGGCGCGACTGTGTATAGAAAATGGCCGCCGACATCTCCACAGCTACTACGCAACGCCCCGGTCTGGGGTCCAGGTCTTGAAATGACCGCCTGAGCTATCTGTGGGACTAGGCGAGGACCCGACTGCTGGTTTCCTGTTGACAGATACCCGTAGGCGCCTTGCCGAGATCCCGGAAGGCGGACTGTGGAGAGGGGCACCCGCCGGAGGAATTGCGGCTGGCAACATCAATTGAGACCGCGGCTGGACTCGCACTGGAGGCCGTGGGCCTGACGGAGAGGCGATTGAACATCGGGGGCGGCCCGGAATACCTACAGGCTGTGGAGCTGAGTGTAGTGCTTGTGGCCACCGAGGGAGACCCTTCGCGGTACTGAGGCGCCCGCTCCGCTTCCAGCGGTAGCGTGCTGCTGCTGGGAGGGGTGTGATCGGCTGCTGAAGGCCGGGGGGGGGATCCTCCACTGGGGCTGGGGCGCTCGCCTGCCTCTAAAGACGGCGGACGGTCTGTGGTGCAGGCGACGGGAAGCGGGGGGGGTCACGGAGGGCCGGTGGCGGGGCTCGCTCATCGGCATAGCGGGCTGGTGAGTGGCTTGTCGCGCTGTGGCCTGACGGAGCCTTCCTTGTCCTGGTGCGTGACTGCAGGGACCGTCCCAGATCTTGTGCGAAGGCCTGAGCCCGGTCTGACCGATGGCCTCTGAGTCTGGGAGCCCTGGATCCTTGTGGTGCTGGTGCTGAGGTCCATCAGTGATTCTATGGCGCACACGATGAAGTGGTGACCGGCCCCCATGGGCTATATGGTGCGGAGTGCCTGATCCCTCGTGGCTCGCCTTCAGTGACAAAATGAGCCTACATGCTATGTTACCCTAGAGCGGCCTGGCTGGATATCTGCTGCCGATGAAGTGAGGGCTGTGCCTGGTATTTGACCGCTATATCTTGGGGGTCTGTGCTGTCGCCTTGAATCTTCCTACTGAGGGCTCACCCCTGTGAGGAGGTTTCTGGGACGGGCCCGTGCATATTGAAAGGGTGTGGGTTGGAGGCCCTGCCTGGCTGTGAGTGATACACTGGACGCTGCCCGGAGGACGGAATAATACTGCCTTGTCTCTCGAAACGTTGCGGGACACTAGATACACCTGCACAGTCAGGCCGTGGGGGACTGTTCTTACGACACTATGGGCAAGACCGACCCTAAGCAATCGAAGATTCCCTTTGAAAAACGCCAGACACGCAATATGGACGCCCCGACGGATCAAGGGGGAGCATCGGTACTACAGGAGGAACCAGATCTGCCTGGGGATGACCTGCGCTCCATTCTAAAGGATATGCGCTCAAGCTTGCAGACAATAGACGGGAAAATAGATTCCTTGACGGCTAGCCTAGATGCCGTACGGAAGAGGGTAGACACACATGAAACGCGCTTAGACCTGGTGGAAAACAGGCTCTCGGATACCCAGGATTCACAATCTGAGGTCAAGTCCCAGCTGTCCAACATGGAGAAAGTGATGGAAGTGATCAGGGCAAAGAATGAGGACTTGGAGGCCCGCTCTCGAAGGAACAACGTTCGGATTCTTGGCCTTCCAGAGACAACAGCCATCTCAAAGATGGAACCCTATATAACTACTCTCCTCCAAGAACTGTTTGGGCCTGCCCTGTCTCCACTGCTGGCGGTGGAGCGTGCCCACCGTACACTGGGTCCCATGCCAGCACCGGGCCTTCCACCACGGCCTATTCTTGCGCGTATACTGAACTATGCGGACCGAGATGCAATCCTAAGGGAGGCCCGGGTGAAGAGCCCTGTAAGTCACCAAGGAAACACCCTATCCTTTTTCCCTGACTACACTCCAGCAGTGCAAGCTGCGCGCCGGGAGTTTCTTCCAACAAAACGGATGCTACAGTCATCTTCCATCCCGTATGCAATGTTATACCCGGCAAAGCTAAAAATCACCTATGACGGCCAAGCACACTTCTTTACGGACGCCAAATCCGCTCTCAAATACACAAAGCATATTTGCCCACGGAACTCGCAGCAGAGCTCATCAAAAGAGAGGCAGAACTCACACACGTTGCTTGCTGATAATGACTAACTGTTCGGCACTTCCGCACCAATAGCTGATTCTATTTACAGCTTCTAAAGCATTGATATGTGACATTTGAACGCCAGGAGGGGGGGGGCGAGAGAATAATTCACTGTTAACACGTCTATGTGATTTGCGATATGTCTGGTAAACCGAGGTTAGCTGATTGTGGAGGCTATTCACGTTGATATCCTTAGCCTGACCACCCCGCCACCAGGCGGGTATTAGCCGTTGTTCCACGCCCTCACAGGGAGATCTCCCATGAGTTTGTATTTTACATGTTTGTTTATGGGAGGGTTTCACAGGGGGGTGGGTAGTTCTCGACCTAATTGGGAGGTTGTAGTGGGAGGGGGGAAGGGGATGGGAGTTCATAAGAAGAGAGAAATGTACTATTGCTTTTTGATTTTCATACGGAGCAAGAGGGCAATGAAAGATCGGCTTCTCAGATGCACTAGTCTAGGAGGGCAACATGGGGAGTGTGGAGATTATCCCAAGGCAGCTTGTCCACTCACTGATACGCAACGTTGGTCATGGCTGTAGTTAACTGTCTAACATGGAACATCCGAGGGCTCAATGACTTCAAAAAAGCTAGACTGGTACACACGTATTTACGCAGGCATCATATCGATGTCTGCTTTCTACAAGAGACGCACCTGAGTTGTGACACCGACTCCAAGCTTAAACACAGATATTGGGTAGAGGTTCACTCAGCCACCTTTTCCAATTATGCTAGGGGGTCACTATACTGATTAGACGAGGACTGGGCTGGAAAACGATAGAGACACTGGCAGATAAAGATGGGCGATATGTCTTGGTGACTGGATGTCTTTGTTCCACGCGTGTGACATTGGTGGCCATTTATGGCCCAAATACAGACGACCCGCAGTTTTTGTTGGATGTATGGGCCAAGATAGTACAAATGGGCTGTGACACTGTTATCTGGGGCGGTGATTTTAATGTCGTGTCGGATAATACCCTAGATAGAGAGGGAACGGCGCGAAACCCACACACTAAGACTACTCAGTTACTAAACACTATATTGAAGGAGCATGGGCTGCGGGACGTCTGGCGGGAATTCAACCCAAATTTACGGGAGGGAACTTGCATCACTGCTCACCAGCAGGCCTGGTCCCGCCTAGACTACTGGCTACTCTCTGCGGATGTGCTGACGTGGACGGTGGAGGCAAGACACCTTCCGCGTACGCTCTCGGACCATGCCCCAGTGTTGCTGAGTTGGCGCGCCCCAAATACACTCCCGAGGGCCTTTAGCTGGCGGCTTCCCCCACATGCTCTTTTAGATACTGTATTTCAGGAGGAAATAGCGACTGAAATAGATAATTATTTCACTACAAATGAGGGGACCGTAGACTCTGCAGCAACGCTCTGGGAGGCCTTCAAGGTGGTTATACGGGGTGCATGCATCTCCAAGGGCTCGGGGGGTCTTGAAATCTATACGCACAACCTTAACGACACTAGAGAGCACCATACGGGGTCTTGAAAACACATTCTATACCACGAATGACGTAACAGTACTAGCCTCGATAAAACAAGCCATATCCGACTTTGGGGAGGAGGCGGAGAGGGAGACCAGATTTCTGGGTAAAGAGACTAAAGCCAGAAGCTACGGGGAGGGAGATAGACCAGGCAGAACCCTCGCGAATCTGCTGAAACAAACCCCAGCACCTACATTTATTTCTGAGCTGACAGATATGGGCACCCCGCCTGTCCGAGGCCAAGTGGACACACATGCGCACCTAACTGCTTACTACTCTGACCTCTATACCACAAAGCACACGTCTACTTCCGCAGACCTCACGGAATATTTGGACTCTATACAGCTCCTATGGCTGAGCCCTGAGCATAGGGAATATCTAGATCTCCCATTCACACTAGAGGACGTTACGCGGGTGATCAGGAGTCTGCCGTCAGGTAAGGCGCCTGGCTTGGACGGACTGACTACGCTCTTCTACAAGACATACGTTGAGGCTCTTGCCCCCGCCTTCTTGATGTTTATCAGGAATCCCTGGAATCGGGGACACTTCCACCAACACTGAGAGAGGCGGTTATTATAAATCTTTTAAAGCCAGACAAGCCAGCAACCAGCTGCGATTCATACAGGCCACTATCCCTGATGAATGTGGATACTAAACTCCTAGCTAAACTTGTCGCAAATAAACTCCAACCACTGATGCCCCTCATCACCCGACCGGATCAATCCGGATTTATTCCGGGTCGTTCGACAGCCCACAATCTTCGTACCTTCTTCTCGGTTGTACATCAAATAGAGCCCAAGCTTCCAGCCGCTGCAGTCTTTTTGGATGCTACTAAAGCATTTGACTCGCTTGAATGGTCTTACCTTTTCACTATCCTCACTAGACTGGGCCTGAGTCTTAAATTTATCAAACTTATCCAACTGCTTTATACACGGCCTATGGCCCGCCTGCTGGCAAATGGACTCCTCTCGGACGCTTTTGAGATCTCCCGAGGCACCCGGCAAGGATGTCCGCTTTCCCCCTTGCTATTTGCTATTGCAATGGAGCCACTAGCTGCCCGAATACGCCAATACCACTCGTCGAGGGGCCTGGTTTTCACAGACCGCAATCTCATTACATCTATGTATGCGGATGATATTACCCTATATGTCAGATACCCGGATGACAACCTAAATCCGTTGCTGAGGGAGATGCTTCGGTTTGGAGGCCTTTCTGGTATCACGGTAAACTGGAGAAAGTCTTCGATACTGCCCCTGACGACCGCCTCCCTGAGCCAATCCTTGGACTTCCCGCTAAAGTGGGAGGAGGAAACTGTAAAATACTTGGGCATATGGCTTAGCAGGGACCTCCAGCTTATCTGGAGTTTAAACTTTGGGAGGTTGTTTGACTGGTTCACGGATAGAATAAAATTCTGGTCCGCACTTCCCCTGTCGCTGGCAGGACGCATAGCAATATTGAAGATGATAGTCCTCCCTAAATTTTTATATTTGTTTGTGAATATTCCGATACCTCTGACACAGGCGTTTTTTAAACAGCTTCGCTCGGCCGCGATCTCTATGGTTTGGGCGGGAGGTCCGCCCAGGATCAGCTGGGACATTCTCACACGTCCACTGTCCAGGGGCGGCCTGGGAGCCCCAGACTTTGAACTGTATGCTTTAAGTGCACAGGCCCAATTCTTACATTACTGGGTCTATCCTACTCCTTTTCAGCCACATGTGGCGACGGAGCGAGATATTGCGGATCAGATACCGCTGCAAGTGGCGGTGTACTATCCCTATCGTAAGTCCCAGACTGAAATTAACACAGTGGAGACGGCTAGATGGGCCTGGGGGGGCCTGAGACGACGATCCCGAGTTCAATGCCTATATGCACCCCTAGTGCTGCTAGCATACCATCCCAATTTCCCCTTTTTGCAGGATAAGGGGGCAGTGGCGAGGGCTCATAAAATGGGACTTAGGACAATGGTAGATCTATACCCAGAAGGGTCTTTCTTACCTGAACCTACTGCGCAATCGTGCGACCCTGTACCAATATTGGAGAGCCTTCTATTCCACCAACTTAAAGCGGCCTGCAAGAAGCAACATGAATCGTTTCCGGCCCCTCCCCCCACGTTGCATTCTCTGGACAACCTGCTGGCCACACCGTCGCCACGGAAACTGGTTACCAGGCTATACACCTACACGCAGCTACACATGCCATGGTCAGATCCTGGGGCGCTTGCGCAGTGGCGCGAGGACTTACCAGACCAGATCACGGACGATATATGGGCTTATTGCTGTTTACAAACGAAATGTCTATCCCCAAACTACAAATTACGCTTAATCCATTTTAAATTTCTGCACCGCTACTACCGCACACCGCAACACTTATTTAGAATAGGGATACGTTCAACATCTAACTGCTGGAGATGTGGGAGGGAGGGTGCAGCCTTTATGCACATTGCTTGGGAGTGCCCCAGTGTCTCTGAATATTGGGGGAGGGTGGCAAATGTCATAGGAGATATTACAGGCGAGGTGCTGGAATGTACCCCGTTGGTTATGCTGCTGGGCTATGTGGCCCAATCTAAACCAGAATACAGTCGTTTAATTGCAATGCTGCTGGTTCTTGCGCGACGCAGACTGGCCATACATTGGGGCTCTCCGCACCAGCCGCACATAAACACATGGCTAAAAGATGTGGCCTACTGTCAAGAGCAGCTGGCTAACTACTGGGATCTTATGCCGACAGCGTCCAGACCTAAGGATATCTGGGGTCCATTTAGTGATTGGTTGCGTCTACGTGGGAGTCAGGCCACTGGAGATAGACCCAGTCAGAAGGAGAACTGCCCCTCTCTCTCAGACACCTAGTTTGTTGTACTCGCTATTGTGTTGGGCTGGGCTTGGAAGGTATTATGGTCATGACTACGAGCGGATGCTTCATGTATGTGTTGTTAAGATGTGGGAAGCTTAGCCTTGATCGTTTTTAACACACCATGCCTCCAAATGTCAATATTGGAAGTTTGCTGTCTATATGGTGAAGCCCAGATTGTCTCCGGCGAAATAGATGCATTGTCGATCTGTAATATATCTACAAATGTTAATTGAATGTACACATGTATGCCTAATGCGATTGTTCTCTCACAAAAATGTTAAATAAAATAATTTAAAAAAAAAAAGCCCCTCGTCTGATGATCTGGACATGGATTAGACCCCGGCTGAGTGCAAGACATGCCAGGAGAGACAAGGGAAAAGGAAGTTTCTTAAAAGTCTTACAATTATGGAAGGGGATGAGGATGACGAGCCAGTCATTTTTTTTTTCAGAGTTTTATATAGCGCAAACTTGACACAAAGGTATCAGAGCGCTTTACATGAGCACCAGTTACTTTACACAAGGACACATTCATTTTTTTGTTAGGCATGGGGAGATTAAGTGATTTGCCTAGAATCACATGATGTTGAGCGTCATTGCCGAGACTCAAACCTGGTCCCCCAGATTTGAGATCGACCGCCCTAGCCCATTAGGCCACATCCTCTCCCCTAATCATTGTCATGGAAACTGGCTCAAAGAACACTAACATTACCACTCCTATTCAACCTGCTCGGAGGGATGTGGCACTGGTACCACCACTACCACTAACCACTACCACTAACCACAGCTTCCGTATTTGTAAGGCCCTCGCTGAGACCTGCATCCACCACTACCTCAGTTGAAGTACGCACTGCAGAGAGGCAATAGACGACACAACCACCTACCTCCAGTTCATCTTCAGGCATTGTCAAACTAAGAAAGTTCTCTTCCCAGTTTGGATTAGCAAGCAGAAGGATAACATTGCAATATGCTCCATTTGCCACAGGAGTTATTCGTTAAGGTAAGCCTGGTTCACACTATGGTACTGGAGGCCAAATGACCCATTTGAAAAAACATCACGCAATGCGGTAGGAGGTGTACCTTAAAAAACATTGCTGCAGGTGGTGGTGGTGATGAGAGAGGGGAATCAGGTTCAATCACGGTGGGAGATGAAGGTGATGAGGAACAGCTTTACGCAAAGCCACCCTGTCCCCATCAGTGCACCAGTTTCACATGCCTCAGCAAACTCGAAATGGCACAAGAGTCAGATAGAGACTTCACTGCGTTCAGTGACTGTCCCAAGATGCACATTGAGTCTACAGCCTCCTAGTTCTCTCCGGCAATCACATGCATTAGTGGCACCACAAAATAAAAAAATCAAGGCTTATTACAGGCATGTTTAGAGGTAAGGCCCTTTGAATGCAACCACCCAATGGCACGTTTTGTTTGTACAATGGGTAGCTGGCTAGACCCCCTCTCTTTTTTCTGTTGTGGAAGGAGTGGGATTTTTAGAATTTATGGCAGCCATCTGCCTGAAATGGAAGGTGCAAAGGCTTGTCACCTTCTGGCGAAGACTTGCCACCTCCTACTGGCGAATCAGAGCCAGCTTGTGAACCCCACAGCGTTGGAAGCTCTCTGGTTAGGGGGGCAGCAGTGGTTGTTCAGTCAGATCCCAGCTGCTGGTGGCACTGGCGATGTTTGACCGGGATGGAAGCAGTGGCAGCTGGCTGGAGGAACTGGGGCCTGGGTCAGTGGCACATGCCTCCACCAGAAACACCAGCCAATGATATTAATTCCAGATGGCCTCCATCTGGTGCCGCCGCTGTACTGCTGTCTCCTGTCGAGATGGTGATGGTGGTGGATAAGCTGGAATAGCTACATCAAGAAAGACAAAAAAAAAGGCAAATTGTAAACAATGCTCTGTGCAAATGAATACTTGGTCACATAGTGGCACAGTAGCAGTACTTTTCTGGTCCCCTAGGGCCATTGGATATTTTGATGTGATTAGTCACAGGGTTTCACCCACGCATGCCTTACAGAAAAGCACTGATTGTCTGGATGGAATCAAGCCAGAATACCACCAGAGTAAAATTAAGTGATTTTTTTCTTTTAAAGGATTTCCTAGTAAAAAAGATAAACAGACACTGTGGGGTCGATTCCGATCTCGGCCGGAAGCACACCTAACACTATTCGTCTGGAAAAAAACCAAGCCGAATGCGTGTTTTCCGACCGATTCGAATACCCCACCGAACGAACAAGTACGATGCGCATAACAGCCCAGATTCCGAGCGAGCCGTACTTACCCAATCCAGCTCCTGTTCCCCGCCCGAGCCGGATCCGCAAACGCCGATTCGAGCCGCACGGACCCAAATACACAGCACCTTCCGGCCGGACTAGTACGATGCGTCTTCCGTACGCGCCGAACCCGTCGCTACGTCCGGCACGTTTCAGCATCCGGGAGAGCCGCACATAAGCTCCGATTCGCGCCACAAGAAGATCCACGGCTACGAGACGAACAAGCCAGCGACGAGTACGAGTCGAAGACACGCGAAACCCGAACGAGACGACCCAACCATGAATCCCATCGCGCAGGTCCTACCTATACTCTACATCTATTACCGGGACCGGTTCGGACGCGTACGGCGCAGACGGTAAGTCAAACACCAACAATACAAACTAACTACACGGACCCCAAAATATGTCACACACACACACACACACAGGGAAGCACAAATGACGTACACTAGCAACAGCACAATCATAGGGGTGGGATGGGCATCACCAATGCCATACACACCCATAGGGGCCTGGATGCCTGCCACTACCACCACCCCTACTCAGGGGGGCCTGGATGCCTGTCACTACTACCATCCCCACTCATGGGGGGCTGGATGCCCACCACTACCACCATCCCCACTCATGGGGGGCTGGATGCCTGCCACCACTACCATCCCCACTCATGGGGGGCAGGATGCCTGCCACCACTACCATCCCCACTCATGGGGGGCAGGATGCCTATCACTACTACCATCCCCACTCATGGGGGGATGGATGCCTGCCACTACTACCATCCCCACTCATGGGGGGCTGGATGCCTGCCACTACTACCATCCCCACTCATGGGGGCAGGATGCCTATCACTACTACCATCCCCACTCATGGGGGCAGGATGCCTATCACTACTACCATCCCCACTCATGGGGGGCTGGATGCCTGCCACTACCACCACCCCTACTCAGGGGGCCTGGATGCCTATCACCACTACCATCCCCACTCATGGGGGCTGGATGCCTGCCACTACTACCATCCCCACCCTTGGTGTGATGGATGCCTGCCACCACCACTACCCCTACTCATGGGGGCCTGGATGCCCATCACTACTACCATCCCCACTCATGGGGGCACGATGCCTATCACTACTACCATCCCCACTCATGGGGGGCTGGATGCCTGCCACTACCACCACCCCTACTCAGGGGTCCTGGATGCCTATCACCACTACCATCCCCACTCATGGGGGGCTGGATGCCTGCCACCACTACCATCCCCACTCATGGGGGGCAGGATGCCCATCACTACTATCATCCCCACTCATGGGGGCCTGGATGCCTATCACTACTGCCATCCCCACTCATGGGGGGCTGGATGCCTGCCACCACTACCATCCCCACTCATGGGGGGCAGGATGCCCATCACTACTACCATCCCCACTCATGGGGGCCTGGATGCCTATCACTACTACCATCCCCACTCATGGGGGCAGGATGCCCATCACTACTACCATCCCCACTCATGGGGGCCTGGATGCCTATCACTACTACCATCCCCACTCATGGGGGGCTGGATGCCTGCCACCACAACCAACCCCACTCATGGGGGGCAGGATGCCTATCACTACTACCATCCCCACTCATGGGGGGCAGGATGCCTATCACTACTACCATCCCCACTCATGGGGGCCTGGATGCCTATCACTACTACCATCCCCACTCATGGGGGGATGGATGCCTGCCACTACTACCATCCCCATTCATGGGGGCAGGATGCCTGCCACCACTACCATCCCCACTCATGGGGGGCAGGATGCCTATCACTACTACCATCCCCACTCATGGGGGGATGGATGCCTGCCACTACTACCATCCCCACTCATGGGGGGCTGGATGCCTGCCACTACTACCATCCCCACTCATGGGGGGCAGGATGCCTATCACTACTACCATCCCCACTCATGGGGGGCAGGATGCCCATCACTACTACCATCCCCACTCATGGGGGCCTGGATGCCTATCACTACTACCATCCCCACTCATGGGGGGCAGGATGCCCATCACTACTACCATCCCCACTCATGGGGGCCTGGATGCCTATCACTACTACCATCCCCACTCATGGGGGGCTGGATGCCTGCCACCACTACCATCCCCACTCATGGGGGGCAGGATGCCTATCACTACTACCATCCCCACTCATGGGGGGCAGGATGCCTGCCACTACTACCATCCCCACTCATGGGGGCCTGGATGCCTATCACTACTACCATCCCCACTCATGTGGGGCTGGATGCCTGCCACTACTACCATCCCCACTCATGGGGGGCAGGATGCATGTCACTACTACCATCCCCACTCATGGGGGGCTGGATGCTTGCCACTACCACCACCCCTACTCAGGGGGGCCTGGATGCCTATCACCACTACCATCCCCACTCATGGGGGGCTGGATGCCTGCCACCACTACCATCCCCAGTCATGGGGGGCAGGATGCCTGCCACCACTACCATCCCCACTCATGGGGAGCTGGATGCCTATCACTACTACCATCCCCACTCATGGGGGCCTGGATGCCTATCACTACTACCATCCCCACTCATGGGGGGCTGGATGCCTGCCACTACTACCATCCCCACTCATGGGGGGCAGGATGCCTATCACTACTACCATCCCCACTCATGGGGGGCTGGATGCCTGCCACTACTACCATCCCCACTCATGGGGGGCTGGATGCCTGCCACTACCACCACCCCTACTCATAGGACGGGTAATGCATGACACAACCAGCATACTCCCACATAAGGAATCACAGAAAATTACATCCACCCAAACAACATGACAAGCGTGTGTAGTCTATGTCAAATGCCTACAACACTAAACATGACAATGAACATACAATGTGACCCACTATCACATGTGTCACACATAAAAGTGTGTGGCCTCCACAATACAAGCTGACCATGGCTACTGTGGCAATGGGGCCCAAAGCCCCATCACCACAGTCACCAAAAGGTATGTGTGGGGTCCAAGGCTGATGCACCTTTTGATCAGTGTGGCAATGGGGCCCAAAGCCCATCACCACAGTCACCAAAAGGTAAGTGTGGGTCCATGGCTGATGCACCTTTTGATCAGTGTGGAAATGGGGCCTAAAGCACCATCACCACAGTCACCAAAAGGTATGTGTGGGGTCCATGGTTGATGCACCTTTTGATCAGTGTGGCAATGGGGCCTAAAGCACCATCACCACAGTCACCAAAAGGTAAGTGTGGGGTCCAAGGCTGATGCACCTTTTGATCAGTGTGGCAATGGGGCCCAAAGCACCATCACCACAGTGATCATAAGGTAAGTGTAGGCATGGTAAAAGCTGCCAAAGACAAACTGTATGGATGAATCCTGGTCACACAACAACTAAAACATCTGTGGCATAGTAGTGCTTGTGTCCCATTGCAACATAGATTGGGCGAGGCTAACAGTGCAGTGTCACAGAAACATCGTTTTGGCCATGTGCATACAAACATCACACATGCGGGACCACATTGTCAACAATCATCCAATTACACAATGACAGAAGTGACCATCATGATGCTGACCCACATATCTGCACCAATGGACACACAAATGTTTATAACTTGTGGAGACTGTCGATGTCAGGTGAACAAATACCATACCATGGCAGCAATGGGACATACAAACCATGATCATTGTGCTGACTGATGACCTAGGAGTCCCAGGGAGAGCAGGGGAAAATCACCAAACTACATACAGCCAATGGCACACTACAGAAATGCCAATGCAGTGATGCAAATGCACCAACACAAACAGGCAGACTCACACTGCATATCAAACACAACAGGTGATGGGGGGTGTGCCAGTGTCCCCAGGCAACCACACAACACATGAGGAGGCCTGAATCCCAATTACACAGATGTGTATACAGTGCCACACACAAGTAACTCATGGATTGGATTCCCCTATGTGGGCAATCTGGCATTGTTAGATGAGAGGGAGCCCAAATTACACATGTCATTCAAGCTTGTAGGAACAGCAACTAACACAGCAAGAGACACACCCACCACAGCACTACCCCCAGGGACCCCACATTGTGCATACACTAGCCTGCATGACAATTCCACTGTGATGACAAAGGTAGATGTTGATCACACTGTGAACCACAGCCATGTGTCCCCAGCTACAAACTACCATCACACCTACACAAGCTCCAATCAATCAGCAGGGCCTGCCAGCCAAGGCCAATATGGAGGTAGTGGTCTAGCCGTGCAACAACTCACATTTGCACACTCAACACCACACACCCTGATCTCCACCAATGTGCAGCAGTGAAGCTCACATGGACTGGTGACATTGCACATGCACCCATGACAATCCCAGGGGTGGTGGGGGGAACTAAGGTGCAGAAACCCATCACACATGCCCACTCAACATGACTCGTCTATGTATGACACACAGCACAGTACGCCTTACATGCGCATGATGTGAAATCCACCACAAACAATGGGATCCTGGCCATAGTCACACACCAACGAAGAAGCCAAGGTGAGACACAAAGAACACACGTACACAACTTCCAACATTGCAGCTCTGACCCTGAGGAGTGGCAGCAGTCACACACACAACGCGTCACAATCACTGAAAGCTACCACAAACTCTAAATCACATTACTTGTGTAAACAAGTGCCAAGGGGAATCCTGAATGTGTCCCATCAGCGTTTGCCCACATCCCCAGCCCTGACAACAAAGACAACCTGGGATGACAACCTCATGAACATCAGTTTGCCATGAAATGAAATGAAATGAAATTTGTACTTGTAAAGCGCACCCATACCCCCAAAGGGGTGTCCAGGCGCTGTACGCATACCGCTGTGGAACCCTTCCTGGCTTTTCCCTGTGAAATGTCCACTCCTGGGCACCCCCAGGGTGAAGCCAGGCATCCCAGCGCTGTTGGGGCCGTTGTGGAGATTAAGCAAGCTATTGCCCAGAGTTGCAGAGTGGGACCCATGATTAGAATAGGCACTGAGGCGAGAATTATCAGGTCCGAGGAAATTGAGCCCAAGACCCGCCGAGGCGGGAATTGAACCCTGGTCCCGGGCCAGATCTCTGCATCAGGGTCTGCCGCTCTAACCATTGAGCCACACTTCTCCACCGTGCACCCACATCACGGAGAAACCAGGTCCAAGATGCTGGATGAACACATACCAACTCTGCAAGCATCACAAACAGGAACATCCCTAGGGACACAGCCTGTGTATGAAAAGGGAAGGGAACATGCACAGACATGCTCACACAACACACAACACGGGCACACGCAATGTCACCGGATTACACACAGCCATGAGGGCACTCCACTCCTGTGGAAGGTCCGCTGTGCCAAACCTTGTCTGTGCATGACTCAAACATGTCAGCAGGACACTCCGTCAGTGAGCCAACAACTACAACACACAGAAGCCTCTGCTCACATCAGCCTGGGTACGGGAGTGTCACGTCAGTCATCTGCATACACCCAAAACACGTGGCAATCCAGTTGTACTGTATACACAGATGAGTCCTCCAAAATTGATGTGCAAAACTGCATGTCCAGTGGAGACGGGCACACAGTCAGGGTACTAGGAACATTGGACAGTGGTAAGCCCAACAGATGTGCAACAGTGTAGGACAAAGATGGTAATCTACAAATGCTAAACGTACATCCCTGTGTCAAATGCTGAACATTACACCCTCAGACTGCAGCAAGGGATGCTATAGATCCAGACTAGATTAGGACACATATCCCATGGACCACATGGAGCCCATCACAGCAAAACTTCATTTACCTGATCTGAACACAATTACAACAGCAAATGCATGATTCTACACATCTACATCATGTACCTCCAAAGATTAACCACAAGTAAACAAAAAGAGGCTTTATTCAGCAAGTGTGCAACTGAAATCAAAAGTCCAAAATAAACTACGGCCAATGTCCAGTCCAAATACACAGTCCCAACAGGGTGATTTGTGACAACTTGTCACCAATTGCTTGCCTGCACAGGTACCGACAGGGGACATCCCCCTTGGAGGGGCATATGAGGGGCAGGCCAGGCACCGCAGGGACAGGATCAGGGGATGCCAGAAGGAGGCAGTGAAGGTGAGGTGGGTGCAGGAGTGTCACCGGCAACTGCAGTGGAGGTGTCTGACTCAGGGGGGGCCGGCACCACCGCAGGGCTCAAGTCCGATGGTGTTGGTGCTGCAACCACTGCAGTGGGCTGGGCAGATGGAGTGGACTGGGTCCCCAATGCAGTGCCCGAGTCAGACGGGGTTGTTGTGGACTCCACTGCAGTGCATGACTCCAAGGGAGTGGAAGGGGGGCAGAAGAGCTGGGCAGGACAGAGGGGGGACACAGTCTCCACACCAGTGGCATATACAGGCAGAGCGTCTGGTTTGGGGGTGGAAGAGCAAGTGGCAGGGGGGGAGGGCCTAAGCAGTTTGGGGATGCGGTATCGGTGTGTGTGGGAACCTGGGGCAGGGTGTGGCGGTGGAACCTGTGGAGTGGTGTCCTGGGGGATGGAGGTGAGAGACTGGGTGGGTGACTTGCAGGGCGGTGGCGGGGTCTTGCTCTTCCGGGACCGGGGGGACTTGCGGGTGGGGGCTCACTCTGCCTCCGCCTGGGGGAGGGTGTCCGGGGGCGAGGGCACTCCCTCTCTGTGTGTGGACTTCCTCTTCCCCCGGTATGCTGGATCAGCGGGATTGGAGGGGAAGAGGCCGAGGTCAGAGAGGAAGAGCTGCTGTGTAGGTGGGGTTGCAGGTGAGGCAAGGGAAGGGGTCTTGGAGGGAGAGGATCTTGAGGATTGCGGAGTGACTGTGGTTGCCTGTGTGTGTGTCAGTTCCCCATCCCCTGTGTGTGTGGAATCAGTCCCCTGAGGATGCTTCTGTGCACGTCTTGCCTTGGTTTTGGGTGTGTGTGTGCTGCTCGTGTCTGTGTGTTTGGGTGATTGTGCAGGTGTGCATGTGCTTTGGACAGGTAGGGTGGTAGGAAGTGTGGATGGGGCAGAGGTGGGAGGGGTGAGGGGCTGTTGGAGGAGGGACACTGCTGCCATCAGGGAGGAGTCCATGGACCTATTGCTCCTCTGTAGGGCAGACATACCCGTTGAGATGCCCTCCATGAACGACACCAGCTGTGTCAACAGAGTGGTGTGTGCATGGAGGACAGTCAGCATTTCTGTCTGCCCTACATGGAGCTGCCGAAGGAGGTACACAGACTCCTCACTCAGGGCAGCAGGGGACACAGGGGCAGGGGGTGTGGTGCCTGGCTTGAAGGAGACACTTTCCCGAGCACGGGAGCCTCCATGGACCTCAGGAATGGGAACCAATGGGAGGGCGGTGGTGGTGGTGGTGGTGGTGGCGGGGTCAGACAGACTAGCTGGGGTGTGGTGGCTGCTGACACCCGCATCCACAAGGGAGTCATCCTCCGAGCTGCTGTGGTCCTCAGCTGAGGTGGATGGTGCTGAGGACTCCTCGGTGTGGCTCCCCTCGCCCTCCGTGCCACTGGGTCCCTCTGACCACTCGTCGGACGCTGACCCAGTCTGGCTCCGCTGCTCCTCCTGGTCCGTGGAGCTGTCCCCTCCTGTGGCTGTGGATGTATCTGCAAACAATTAGGGAAACAGACAAACATCAGTCACCTGCACTGACCGCACACACCACAGTAAGTACAGCACATCACAGAGCAAGCCCTGGCATCTTTAGTAGAACATTGCCAAAAGTCATCACACAGATTAGGAGAAGCCAATTGTCAGTCTGATGGTCAACCATGGAACAGACACCCCTCCTGCCCTTGCACCCATCTGTCTGGTGCCTGTCTGATGGTAAGACCCCAGTGTGGACACATGCACCACCTACACAGTAGTTGGACATTGCTGAGAACACGGTGAAGTATGTGAACATGCCCACGTCACATCTCTTGCCACTGAGTCAGTGCAGGTGTCTGGATAAATGGACGGCCAGAGTCTAAATAGAAATGCATGTGATGCATACCAGCACCAGACCCCATGAAGCACCCATGTCCGGATAGTCAATGCCACAATGGGGTTCATGTTGCACATGTCACTCCCCTGCAGGATCACTCTTAGGAAGTTTAATGCCATGACACAGGCATGCCTGCAAAGTCATACATCACTGTCTCCAGTCACATGGCCTTGGCAGCCAGCCAACAACAGTCTGCACTCTGTCACAATCCTAGGACATGGGGAAGGCAAGTAATGTAACTGACAAGTGCACATGTCCATCCCCCAAAAACCACATCATCTGAACTACTATTTGTCCACGTCATACCAATTGGACATTTGGGGGACATGAAACACAACTCTCTGAACATGAGCACCTCACAGTGTGCTGAGAATGAAAAACAGCTGCCTGAAAGTCACAGTGGCATACACCTGTCTGCACAGTCATGTGATCAAACACCTATAAGTCACAGAAGTCTTGTCTCACCTGGTCCAATAGCAGATGGCATGCTGACCCCTAACCGATAAACATCACAGGAGTCCCGACAACTTAGTCACAGCACAACGACACAGAGGCAGACACCTGAGGGAACATTTCACTGAGCACAGCATGTCAGCTGATACACGGGAGTGGGAGTACAGAGTGTATTGTATGCCCTGGAGTAGGCATGACTGTCTGGCTCCACCTGCAAGATGGATGAGCCATGGTCAGTAGGCAGGTGGCTAAGCATGTGTGACACACTTGACATACATACTCCTGAGGCCCAAACATTTTACCCACCCGCAGCATGGGGGTGTGGCAAATACGCCAGGGACATGTGGTGATTCTGATCTGCAAGTGGATCACATATCAAAGTTACACCCAGACTACATTGCACGACTCAGGCATTGTGTGAGCAATTGACCCACCCATGAAGGCTAACACAATATCACGGGAACAAAAGCTGTCACCCACCTTGAGCAAAGCAAAATGCAAGGACCCTGTACCCGAGTGACACAATTATCCTGAGCGTAAGGAGCACACCGGCCTATCAGATGGGTAGTGGCCATGTCACAATAGAGGGACATGGGTACTGGACAACAAGACTGATGTACTGGGGAAGTTTAACCACGCCACAGGAGGGCACATAGCATGTCAGACAGAGTTCACAGTGCAGTCTTTGACTCACCCCCTCCTTGCTGCTGTCTGGCCTTCAGCTGCCCATCCAGCTCCGGGAAGACCACCAGCAGGATCTGGAGCATGTGGGGGGTCAGGGTCCGGTGTCCGCCCCTCCTGCGAGGAGGCGACAGCTTCAGCTGGACCCTTGCGATCCTCCGGGTCCAGCCCCGAAGGTCCTGCCACCTCTTCTGGCAGTTGCGTATCCGGCGCTTGAAGACCCCCACGGATCTGACTGCCCGGACGATGGCCAGCCAGATATCCTGCTTCTGATGGGCATCAACCTGTGAGGATGACAAAGTGAAAAGGCCATTACTACACATGCAACATATCCGTGCATCACACAGTTGGAAATACATGTCTCAATAACAGGTGCATATGATGTACACAGGTAGTGCAACGAGGGCTATGGACAGTTTGCCAGCAGTTACTACATGGTATCATTGCATGGGAAGTGAACCTTGTTTGAATGCACTGTTACTCCACTGTACCTGTTCAGTGCATGTGACTACACACTTTGGGGGTGCGAACTACTCAGTGAGCATGCTAGCCAGTGGTGTGCACACTGTAAATCCTGCTAGTCAGACAACATGCACAATTAGTAAGGCAGTGGACAGCACACTCACCTGCTCCCCTGGTGTCCCATACAGCTTGCTGTACTGTGGAAGGAGGTTGTCCAGCAGGGCCTGGTTCTCCTCATGGGTGAAGGCTGGGGCTCTCTCCACAGTACGTGCCATTGCAGTAGCCAGAGGATGCAGAGACAGCAGCAGTGTAGTGGCAGATGTCGTCCTGGAGCATGTAGTGCAGGCAAGTGAGCCCTCAGGGGAAGAGCCAGCATTATATGTGTACTGCAGAGGCAGATACTGTGCCATGTGTCCAAAGTGATAGGTCCAAGTCGTATGCATCTTATGAATCTGACCAATCCATGGAATTGCAGCACCAAGACACGCCCACAGCATCCTTCAAAAATTTCAACTTCATGACACCCATGAATTTGCAACATTGTTGTGGCTGGCCAACTGAATTCACTGCATCAGACTCGTTGAAGCTTCAAAAACGCGTCCGTTGCCATGCCAGGCCACAGCCAATGCGTGCGCACCGATCGGACCATTGCTGTACAACGCGTACCCGCGATACAACGCGTACCCGCTCACATTCAATGCAATGGTCCGAGCGGGCACACCGATCGGACCATTGCTGTACAACGCGTACCCGCTCACATTCAATGCAATGGTCCGTGCGGGCACACCGATCGGACCATTGCTGTACAACGTGTACCCGCTCACATTCAATGCAATGGTCCGTGCGGGCACACCGATCGGACCATTGCTGTACAACGCGTACCCGCTCACATTCAATGCAATGGTCCGTGCGGGCACACCGATTGGACCATTGCTGTACAACGCGTACTCGCTCACATTCAATGCAATGGTCCGTGCGGGCACACCGATCGGACCATTGCTGTACAACGCGTACCCGCGATACAACGCGTACCCGCTCACATTCAATGCAATGGTCCGTGCGGGCACACCGATCGGACCATTGCTGTACAACGCGTCCCTGGACAGGCCACACGCATATGTCACCATGCTGGTCACTGGTGAACCTATGCCAGCCACATATACTTTCCAGGGACTCAGGGGCACACCTACTACACCAAACCCAGTCCACACTGTATCTAAGGCATGTGTGGCAGCATGACCTTATCTGTGTATGGGGGTGTACATGTTGTTTTTGGGGTGGCACTTGGGGGCAGACACACCCAGGCTGTGCACGTGTTCATGGGGACAGGGTCCTTTGTGTGTTGTGCACATGACCACTGTGATGTGCAAATGTTCATTTTGGAGCATGTGGCATGGCCACATTTCCAGGTTGTGTATGTGTATGACATGTCACATACCCCCAGGCTCATGTGGGAAGGCATGTACTTCACAGAGTGGACCATTGCCACAATAGTCATGTCCCTCCACAGCCTGTGTGCATGTTGAGTTTCACATGTCTGACTCCATGTGCACAATGGGAGACAGTATCCACATCCACGTTGTTTGTGCATGGACTTAGATGTTGTGTGTGTGTGTCACAGACGTCCATGTCTGTCCTACAGAGGCGACAGGGTCCACCACCTGTGGGTGTCATGTTTGTTTTTCTGACGTGTACATGATACGCCATGTCATGCCAGTGTCCATGTGGCAAGACAGGGTCCCTGGGAATCTACCTGTCAATGAGTCGTGATGCCTGTGGCGCATCTGTCCAGACATGTCACTGTGGTATGTGTGTGGAATGTGAGAGCAGTAAATGGGTACTGTGACACATCCAAATGGTTTCACATTGCACACCCTGGGACCTGTTGTCCACACTTGTTGAACAGAGATGTTAGATGATGTCCATGTAGGTGCCATATATGTCCAAACAGAACGAGACACACATCAAGTACTTGTGTTTGGTAATGATGTATCATGTGAAATTGAGTATGGTGAATGGAACATATGTGGGGTGACTGGCAATCTTGCTTTCTTCACCTCTGCACTGCAGGGCTCCTGCTGTCCATAGACCATTCCCAGACCTGGCAACGATGGTGGAACGTGACAGCATCCGACGGTACCGCTTCACCAGGCAGCTGATTGAGGATTTGGCAGTGCGGTTGGACCCACATTTGCAGCCTGGCCGGCCGTATCCTACAGCGCTGACCCCCAAGGTGAAGGTGATGGCAGCCCTACACTTCTTTGCCACCGGTACCTTTCAACACACTGTGGCATCTACTGGTGGTATGTCACAGACTATGTTCAGCCGTGTGCTACGCGATGTTTTGGTGGCAATGTTGAGATGCCTTAACCAGTAGATCTATTTCCCACCACGTCAACGACTCACTGACGTCAAGAGTGACTTCTATGCCCTGGGGAGGATGCCACATGTCATTGGCTCCATTGATGGGACACATGTGGCTTTGGTACCACCACAGGCACATGAGCAGGCATACAGGAACCGTAAACATTACCATTCTATAAATGCTCTGGTGGTATGTCTTGCAGATATGACCATCACACATGTGTGTGCCCGTTTCCCCGGTTCGGCACACGATGCCTACGTGATGAGGAGTAGTCGCATCCCGAGGATGATGTCACAGATGCAGAACCAGCGTGCCTGGCTTGTCGGTGTGTACTGACTTTGTACCATTGTGTGTGTTCTGCTATGTTGCTTTCCGCACACTTTTCCAAATCGGCTAATGTGCAATTGTCTGTCTGTAGGTGACTCAGGATACCCCAACATGCCGTGGTTGCTGACACCCCTCAGGAACCCTGTGACACCAGCCCAGATGCGCTACAATGAGGCACATGGTCGGACGAGGAGGGTGATTGAGCGGACCTTTGGTCTCCTGAAGAGCCGCTTTCGCTGCCTGGACAAGACAGGAGGGTCCCTCCCATATGCCCCAGCAAAGGTGTGCAAGATTGTCATCGTCTGCTGCATGCTACACAACCTGGCAGTGCGGAAGGAGTTGCCTCTCATCCTGGATGACGATGACCAACATCCGCCACCTGTGGAGGATCCTGGCCTGGGCCACGATACCAGTGATGATGATGATGATGATGATGGTGATGTCCGCACACAGCTCATCACCAACTTCTTCAGCTGAATGTGAGTATCCAGAGGGTTGTGATATCAATGCTTTAGATTTGCATGATATGTGTGTGGGGTGCTCTGGTGCTGTTTGAGTGTGGCCATGTGCAACTTGACTGGATGCGTGCAGGAATGTGTCCTTGCAGGTGGTCTGTACTGCCCAACAGTGTTGACCTGCTAACTTGCTTTTGTGTAGTTATCTTGTGACAGGTATTAGACATGAGTATTGCCGTTCTGTGCTGTTCTTCAGTGGTTCTGACTGTGTGTCATGTCTGTCCTTCACAGGGTGCTGCTGGAGTTGTTTGATCAATTTGGATCCCCCGAATCCATGATTCAACTTCCAAGGTGGCAGCAGTTGTTTACCTACAGGTGATGTGCCACACACCCCTGGACTTTCTATCTTCTGCATTGTTTGACTTTGTGGCCACAGCCAGGTGGGATTAGCTTGCATTTGTAGTGGAAACAACATGTTGCAAATGTGTAATAAACCTGTGCTTCACTTTGGGATGTGCGTTGTCTGTAGTCACACATCTGACTGACATTTGCTTACTGCACCTGTAGTCTAGTTGACACAGACTGTGAATAGGTGTGGTGTCTGTGCATTGCACTGTATTTCCTGGCAACATCAGTGTAGGGGATGAGTCTGATGGCCCTGGTGTGTATGTGTTGTGTGGCCCTAGTGGTGTGTCTCCCTCATATGTGTCACATCGCCATGACTGACATGACGGTGTTGGAGTTGCTGTAGCAGTTAGCATGCACAGTGTAATTTTTCTGATCACCATCTCCATGACAGACACCACATTGGAATCACAACAGAGGCAGATATGGTGTATTGGTGAGTTTATTTACAAAAGAAAGGTGTGGGGATGGTGCACAGGATGGTGGGTGCTGTACATAGAAATTGGAATCCAAAGTTCCCATGTGATTTGGAAGTCTTGGTAGCTGAAATGTCCAGAGTAAAGTCCACAGTCATCTGATGAATTTGGACAACTAGAGCACCCCATGTCATGTGGGCGAGTTGGGTTGCCTTCGACAGGGCGTGCAGTTTGCACACAGAGGAAAAGTTCCAGAACAGGTGTTGGCTTCCTGGGGGATGTAGCTGGCCATCGGCCTCTCAGTTTAGCCTCCTCGGACGGCCTCCCTTCTTGGGGGGGGGACCCTCAGGTGCAGGCTGGCGCAGTGCAGGGGACTCTCCGCCAGAGTCCTCCACCCTCCCTGTGGCATTTGCAGTTGTTTCAGCAGCAGATGTTGTGGGCACACAGGGAGGTGAGGCCATGTTGATGCTAATATGGCGGAGGCATGTCAGTATGTCCCTATGCACCGCTGTTAGTTGTTCCAATGTGTCCCACTTGGACTCTCTGCCAGACATGTGTGTATCGACATGTGACATGTGTGTCTCGACACGTGACATGTGTGTCTCGACACGGGACATGTGGGAGTCCAAGCGGGCATGATGGGCAGCCTGCTGCTGTTGTATGTCCTTGAGGATCCCCACTACCTGGCTGACCTCTCCGGTGCTAGTCTGGTACGCATCCGTGATGCGTGCCAGTTGTGGGTCATCATGCAGTCCCGACCCCTCTGCAAAGAGCGACCTGTGTCTACCACCCCTCCCACCACCCCTGGCGACACATGAGGGACCTGCGGTGGCACGCAGAGGTGACCGTGTGCCCACTTGGGTGTTGTTCGTGGGCTCGTTGTCAGCAGCTCCAGTTTGGGCCTGGGTCCCTGCGCTGTTGTCACCTGTGGTCCTTGGTGTGTCCGTGTTGGCAGGGGTGGCCTGTGTGTTGGCAGTAGTTGGAGGGGTGGGTGCAGGGGGTGCAGATGTTGGTCCTGCTGGTGCTGCATGATGACTCACACCGGAGGGTCCAGCTAGTTCTTCGCCATCCGAGGAGTGCAGAGGCTGATCCACACCAGTGAGCTCAGTGTCCCCCGGAGCCTGGGACATGGACTCCTCCTGGTCTGCTGCTGAGTCCCCATCATCACCTGTTTTGGGGAGAGACACAGATTGTATGGTATGTTTCTACAGGCATCAATTGTTCAAACACCTGACAGTTGTGACTGTACCTCTGGATGCGGGCCTGGACATAGCATTCTCCTAAATTGTGACAGTCAGAGAGTGATATTGGTGTAGCACATTGTCCTGCCAACCTGTGGCATGTCAATGTGAATGTTGAGGTGTGTGCCTGACCAGCATTGGTGCTATTTGGTTGCCATCCGGGCCTCCTTCTCCCCCAGCCCAGATATCCCACCATGGACCGTGCTTCCATTGCAGGGAGTGCAAGTTGTCTTTCAGGATGTCAGTCAGTGGTGTCCTGCTGTTGGTTGTTGCACAGTTCCCAGCAGGGCCTTGTGCTCCCCACAGCAGTTCCCAGTGTCAGCCATCTTGTGAGTCCTTTTCCACTCCCTGTGATGTGTGCATGGTTCAGGGTGGTGTTGATGGGCCACTTGTGAGGGTGAGCAATATCTGTGACTACCACTCCCATCATGCTATTGCCTCCACCACCCTTCCCAGCATGTCCATCCTTCCTCCCTTTTGACTCTGCTTCCCTGTGGGGTGGGGTGCCTGTGCTGACAGGATGGCTGTGAGTGTTCTCCTTGCGGTTGTTTGGCTACAAGTCCCAAGAGTGTCCCTGTGCTTCACACAGCATGACCCAGGGTGGTGGTTCTTTGTGGGATCTTCAGTTAGAATGTGAGGCATTGCATTCTCCCAGGTGGGTTATGTGGAGTTAGTGTTGAGGGGGTGTGTGAGGAGAAGTGCTTGTAACTATGGTCAGAGCTGTGAGTCCTCCTTCCCACCCAGCCAGATATCCCACCATGGACCGTGCTTCCATTGCAGGGAGTGCAAGTTGTCTTTCAGGATGTCAGTCAGTGGTGTCCTGCTGTTGGTTGTTGCACAGTTCCCAGCAGGGCCTTGTGCTTCCCCCAGCAGTACCCAGTGTCAGCCATCTTGTGAGTCCTTTTCCACTCCCTGTGATGTGTGCATGGTTCAGGGTGGTGTTGATGGGCCAATTGTGAGGGTGACCAATATCTGTGACTACCACTCCCATCATGCTATTGCCTCCACCCCCCTTCCCAGCATGCCCATCCTTCCTTCCTATTGAGTGGACTTCAGTGTGTGTGAGTGTGACAGCAATGGCAGGATGGCTGACAATGTGGTTGTGTTGTTTGTTGGTGCCCAGTTCCCAGCAGGGCCTTGTGCTCCCCACAGCTGAGGCCAGTGTCAGACATCTTTGAAGTGGCTTTTCACTCCCTGTGAGGTGTGCATGCTTCATTGGTAGCTTGCTGGGCCATGTGGGTGGGAGATGTTGAGCTGTGACTACCACTCCCATCATGCTATTGCCTCCGCCCCCCTTCCCAGCATGCCCATCCTTCCTTCCTTTTGACTCTGCTTCCCTGTGGGGTGGGGTGCCTGTGCTGACAGGATGGCTGTGAGTGTTCTCCTTGTGGTTGTTTGGCTACAAGTCCCAAGAGTGTCCCTGTGCTTCACACAGCATGACCCAGGGTGGTGGTTCTTTGTGGGATCTTCAGTTAGAATGTGAGGCATTGCATTCTCCCAGGTAGGTTATGTGGAGTTAGTGTTGAGGGGGTGTGTGAGGGGAGGTTGCTTGTAACTATGGTCAGTGCTGTGAGTCCTCCTTCCCACCCAGCCAGATATCCCACCATGGAACGTGCTTCCATTGCAGGGAGTGCAAGTTGTCTTTCAGGATGTCAGTCAGTGGTGTCCTGCTGTTGGTTGTTGCACAGTTCCCAGCAGGGCCTTGTGCTTCCCCCAGCAGTACCCAGTGTCAGCCATCTTGTGAGTCCTTTTCCACTCCCTGTGATGTGTGCATGGTTCAGGGTGGTGTTGATGGGCCAATTGTGAGGGTGACCAATATCTGTGACTACCACTCCCATCATGCTATTGCCTCCACCCCCCTTCCCAGAATGCCCATCCTTCCTTCCTTTTGAGTGGACTTCAGTGTGTGTGAGTGTGACAGCAATGGCAAGATGGCTGACAATGTGGTCGTGTTGTTTGTTTGTGCCCAGTTCCCAGCAGGGCCTTTTGCACCCCACAGCTGAGGCCAGTGTCAGACATCTTTGAAGTGGCTTTTCACTCCCTGTGAGGTGTGCATGCTTCAGTGGTAGCTTGCTGGGCCATGTGGGTGGGGGATGTTGAGCTGTGACTACCACTCCCATCATGCTATTGCCTCCACCCCCCTTCCCAGCATGCCCATCCTTCCTTCCTTTTGACTCTGCTTCCCTGTGGGGTGGGGTGCCTGTGCTGACAGGATGGCTGTGAGTGTTCTCCTTGCGGTTGTTTGGCTACAAGTCCCAAGAGTGTCCCTGTGCTTCACACAGCATGACCCAGGGTGGTGGTTCTTTGTGGGATCTTCAGTTAGAATGTGAGGCATTGCATTCTCCCAGGTGGGTTATGTGGAGTTAGTGTTGAGGGTGTGTGTGAGGGGAGGTGCTTCTAACTATGGTCAGTGCTGTGAGTCCTCCTTCTCACCCAGCCAGATATCCCACCATGGAACGTGCTTCCATTGCAGGGAGTGCAAGTTGTCTTTCAGGATGTCAGTCAGTGGTGTCCTGCTGTTGGTTGTTGCACAGTTCCCAGCAGGGCCTTGTGCTTCCCCCAGCAGTACCCAGTGTCAGCCATCTTGTGAGTCCTTTTCCACTCCCTGTGATGTGAGCATGTTTCAGGGTGGTGTTGATGGGCCAATTGTGAGGCTGAGCAATATCTATGACTCCAACTCCCATCATGCTATTGGCTACACTGACTTAACCAGCATACACAGAATTCCTTACTTTCAGTGATCTTCCCTGTGAGGTGGTGTTCTAGTGGTGTCAAAATATCTGAGAGTGTTTGTTGGTTCTATTTGTGCCACTGCCTTGCTGTATTTGTTGTTAGGTTTGTACATGTCATGACACAGTTAGATATCAGTATGAGATGGCAGGTATTGTGTTTGTGTGACTAGCATTCACATCTTGGGATGAATATGTTTTGGTTGCTGTGTATTTGCTAAGGGTGCATGGTTTGCCTATCCCTTTGAGAGTGCTGTGTGTGTATTGTCACACCATATTGTGTATATTAGTTGTGTACTCACCAGGCTCTGGGATGTCTGTTAGTCCGTATACGCTCACTGGTGGTAGGATGGCCCGCACCTTCTCTTCCCAGGGCCTGAGGTATACTGGTTTTGCAGGAGGGCCACTGCCGGTGTGCTGGCTGAGGAGGTAATCCTTTTTAAGTAGGTCCCGGACCCTCCTGCGCACATCATACCACCTGTTCTGGATGTCTTCCTTTGTGCGCAAACATGGTGATTGTGCATTCACCCTGTCGACAATCCTCGCCCACATCTTGGTTTTCTGCGACATGGGGGTCTGTTGTACCAATGTACCAACCAATTGTGGCTCTACCCTGAGGATCTCATCTACCATGACTTCCAATTCACTATCTAGGAACTTTGGATTCTTGTTTAGGGGCATGGTGGTGGTGGTGATTGATGTGTGTCTGTGTTTAGCTGGGTGTGTGTGAGGGTGCGATTTGTAGGTGTGGTAATGGTGTGTGGCTTGTGTGATGTATGAGCTGTGAGTGTGTCTGTGGTTGCTGTGTGATGGTGTTGTTTGCTGGCAGGTCAGTGGAATTTGCAAAGGATCATGGTAGGGATTTGTGGCCTTTATGTAGGTGGAGTTGGAGGTGTGTCCTTGTTCCATTCCCCCCCAGTATTTATTGGCTTAGTGGTTGCTTGTTTGGCCCTTTTTTTTTGGACTTTTTTCCTTGGTGCTATTGGTGCATGTAGGTGTCGTTCTTGTGTCCGAGTCGGAAGCTGCTGTTGTGTGGTGCGATGTTGTCCGACTCGTTCCCGCTGTGTGTCAGCTATATTTCATATGCGGCGTACGAGTCGGTCGCGGAGTATTGGGTTGCTTCGGCTGGGTTTTGTATGCGTGTCGGTCGTACGGCTTGAGCTCCGTGCGAGTCGGTCGTGTTTTGCACGCACAGCATCGTACTACGCGGGTCGGAGTTCGTGGGTACGTTTCGTTTGGATTCAATCCGGGAGCGTGTCGGTCGGTTCGTTTCGGCAGATTTTCCGGCCGGATGGCTTGTTTCCGTCCGGCTCGATCGTTCGTTTAGTATTCCGTCCGAGTCGGTCGGGTTTCACATGCATTTCATCGTACTACCCGGGTCGTACGGCGCCGGTCCGAGTCGGTCGGACTAAAATCCCGCACCGAGTCGGTCGGTCCGTTTTCCGGCCTGAATCGGATTCGGCCCCTGTGTGTAAAAAGAAAAAAAAATTAACTCTCATTAATGAGTGAGGCATTATGCACTATTCAACACAAGTATTCTTGTTGTGTTAAATTAATTGAGGTATTCTAGCGCGTTGAGTACTTTGCTAATCTCTGCAGTCCTCAGCTGAGGCAGCTGTAATGGACAATTTTATCTTACTTTAAATCCAATGGCCCTGCTCCTCTCCGACTACCTTTCAATTCTACCCTGACTCCAAAGAGGCAGATGAATAGTAAAAATAATGCGCCACACACTTCAAGTATAGAATGCGGATATCCTGTCTGCCATAAGCAGACAGTAGGAAAAATGATGCACTGCAGCACGGGGAAAAGAATGGGATATAGATTTTATTTGGCATGCTCGTCACAGAGTATCCATTTTACTCTGTTACTTCTCCCCGACCGCAAATAATTTTCACATAATACCTTTGCTTTGAAGTAAGGAAACTTACTCTACTAGGCTAAGTTAGAGGGATTAGGGTAGGTAGAGGTCTTGCTACAGAATAGTGGGCTGTCACTGATCATCAGTCACTGTAGTTGAAGAACGACAAAAGGGAAAAATATGAACAGGTGTAAATCTGTTATGGAAGCTATGAAATATATGTACACAAAAAAATCACTTGGCCAGAAAAATGTGGCACATGCAAAGAATGGATTTTTCCATTTTTTTGGTAGGCTAGGACAAAACTTAGGAAAGAATACAGGGGTAAAGTACTAGTAGGAGGTCACTGAGTGGGTACGGGGAAACACAGCACACCCTGTTTTCGGTTTGTAATGCATTGAAAACTTTGTAAATGCTGCATTAACTGAAGCAGATGCACATTGAACAGCCAACACTGCAGTGCCGAATTGAAACATGCTGTAGTTAGGTCACAGGTGGTGATATGCCAGAGGCAGGGAGGTGATAAATGATGATGGGTGAGATATCTGTCTTGCTTAACAAATACAGGGGCATATTAGCAAGAACCTCGTTAAAATTATCGCCGTTTTAGCGGCAGGAAACTGCCACTAAAACGGCGATAATGGGCTTGCTATTATGCGTTATAGAATTCCAATAGAAGCCCAGGTTAGATGTCCTGCACACCTAACCTGGGCTTCTATTGGAATTCTATAACGCATATTACCAAGCCCATTATCGCCGTTTTAGCGGCAGTTTCCTGCCGCTAAAACGGCGATCATTTTAACGAGGTTCTTGCTAATATGCCCCACAGTGCTTGTACTCAATTATTAAGAAGCAAGCAATGTGACTTCTCACCAACCGTCCCTGCCACCGCTGGGACTTCCCTCCAACTGCCTCTTCTGCCTCCAGCACACTGGTACTGCCACTGGCATGGGCACTGGTGGTCTGTGTGGGTACAAAAATTACACAATTTAGATGCCACATTTGCCCCCCTTATTATTTTTAACCTCTGGGTACCGCCTCAGGGACCGTGTGTTTCAGTTGCCACAGAGGGAAGCCACAATCCGATGCCGGCACCAAGACCAACGGTGGTTCCGTGACATGAAGGCACCGCAGAGGGCACCACTGCACTTCACACCACAACCCTGATCTCACTAATGACACTGTCTGCCGCCACCATGAGGCACTCGGTTTGCACCGCAACCTCTGGGCACCACAGTCCGCACCTCCTCACTTCGCTCCACCACCCTGGTCTCACCGACACTGCCGCTGCAAGCTGACATTGCTGCTTCTGCCTGCACCATGGCTTGGGGGCACCGCTCGTAAGTTACACGACACACTGCCCTATCCCACACCGCAGTCTTGGCCCACCGACGCAAGCCCCAATGACACAAGATCCTCAGCTGGCACCCTGGTTTGCACAGTGACCTGTCAGCACCGCAACAAGCACCGCCCTACCTTGTACCATAGCCCTAGTCTCACCACCGCCGCTGCACGACTGCTACCAAGCCGTTACTTGCATCACAACCTAAGGGCACTGCACGCCACACCGCTCCACTTCCCACAGCAGCATCAACCTCCGCCACAGCCGATCTCCGCACCACCGCGGTTGGCCAGAATCAATAGCTACTGTTTTGAAGAACTTCCAACAGCGCAGCCAGCCCGCACCATCCCTGGTCGGCCTAAACCGTTGGATTTGGGTGTTCACGCCACCGCAATAGCCCGAACGGAGCTATCAACTTCAAGGAAAGCCTACTTTTGCATTATTCTCATTTTGATTACTGTATGTTGGATTTTTATCATTTTGGTCTTGTTTTACCCAGATAAACATTTGATATATTTCTAAAACTGCTGTGGCGTCCTTTTGTAGTGTTCTCACTGTATTACTGTATGTTATGTGCAAATGCTTTGCACATTGCCTCTCGGATAAGCCTGACCGCTCGCACCAAGCTACCCAGGGGTTGAGCAGAGGCTATTTTAGACATGCAATCCCCTTATCTTGACTAGAGTGGTGGATTCTGTCTGGTTTAGGTGCATATCCTAGCCAGCCAGAAAACCCATTTCTAACACAAAGGCTTCTCAGTGAAGTAGTGTGGTGGACAAGAACTCAGAGCTCAAGAGTCAATCAATAGATGCAATAACGTAATGTCCAGCCCACTGCTTATGTTATAAGAAAACACTTAAATCTCACAGCAAAATGCATTACCACATAGCTCAATAGAAATTTAAATTACAGGACTGTAATCTCTGTCGTGCTCCACAGTAAGGTCACATACCCTTTCCCATGTTCTCTTCCTGCTCTAGGAGATTTCTAATGGCTAAAACCCCTAGAGTACTCAGGACAAAGGCATTAATTAGGTGCAGGGGCAGATTACTTTAAGTGATCATACTGATCAGGTTTGCAGGTCAGTTCAACGTATTACATTTTTAATGTTCACTCGGGCAAAAAGACTTAGGGCCAGATGTATCAAGCTATTTTGCATTCGCAAACGGTGCAAATCGCAAAAGTAGGATGTTTGCGAACCCACAATGACCTGATTCAATGTATGAAAGCTTTCGCAGTCGCAAAATTGGTAATCGCAAATAATGTGAATGCCAATTTTTCGAACCAAGGTTTTTGCGAATTCCAAATTGCGTAGTCGCAATTTGAGAGTCTCAAAATGCGAATTCGGTAATTTGGGGCCCGCGATTTGTGAAATCGCAATTTTGGGTATTGCAAATTGTGATTTCGCAATTTGGAATTTGCAAACCAATGTATAAAACATTCGCAAATTGCGAATGAGCCAAAAATAGCAATTTTGCACTTTCAATTTACCACTAACTCAAGGCAGGTGGTAACCAGGTGTAAACTATTTAAACAGGCCCAGAGGGCCTCAGATTCTTTCACAATGGCAGTGCTATATGTCATCGTGAGGAGGATGCGGATTCATGCAGCAACACAGAGAAGGAGGAGGAGATAGGAACGCATTTACAGAGTGCGCATAACCCTGTTTCAGCAGACAGAGGAAGAAATCCATGACAAATATAGACTAGACCCAGCAACAATACTAGACCTGATAGCTGACCTACATCCAATACCGGAGCCTCAGACCCGCAGGACCCAAGCCATTCTCACACATGTGCAGGTCCTATGTTCCCTGCACCTACTAGCCTCAGGGAGCTCCCAGGGGGTGATATCTGCAGCAGGAGGGATGTCCCAAAGTTGCGTTTCACGCTTCCTGAATGCTTTCTTGGATGCAATGGTACAGAGGATACACCATTACATCAGATTCCCCACTACACAACAGGTATTGCAGCAGACCAAATTGGATTACTACCAGATAGCCCAATTTCCACTTGTAATTGGTTGCATTGATGGGACACATGTAGCCATCTGTCCCCCTCAGATAATGAGTATGTTTATAGGAACAGGAAATCCTTTCATTCACTCAACATCCAGGTCATATGTAATGCCTCACACATAATAACTGACATAGTGGCCAAATATCGTGGCAGTACGCACAATTCCTTCATAGTCAGACACAGTGGAATATACACACGTCTGACTGGGGGTGAATTTGGTGAAGGATACCTGCTAGGTAAATGCATGTTCCTCACTCTGATAGACTCCTTAGATTTATAGAAATAGGACAGTGATTAACCATATGCCTTTCATCCTGTAGGTGACAGTGCATATGCTGTGCACTCCTTCATACTCACTCCATACCTTAATCCAGCAACTCAGAGTGAAAGGAAATACAATGCTGCACACAAGTCCACGTGCAATGTCATAGAGCGGACATTCGGCCTACTGAAGAGTAGGTTCCGCTGTCTACACAAAAGTGGAGATGCACTGCAGTATAGGCCAGAGATCTGTTGCAAAATTGTGGCCACTTGTGCCATGCTGCACAACCTAGCAACAACCAATGGCATACCATTGGACCTCACAGATTCGGAGTCTGATGAAGAGAAGGAACCAGATCCACATCACAGAGCAGCAGGTGGTGTAGGTGCTGCTAATGGCAGACAGAGACATGATGAAATAACATGCAACTATTTTTAGGTGAGTAATGATGAGACAAAGCACCTCATGACTGTTGTACAACTGTGTTTTTATTCACCTTAACATCAGGTAAACCGTGTGCACACAGCCATCAACTCCTTACTCGTGTGTGGCTTTTGTAGGTCAACATGGCATATATACAGACCATGCACAACATTCAACACTTTTCCTCGTATGCCATGGGTTACCTCACCCATTTGCATGCCTCAGCCACACCACTGACTATTTATTGCGCCCATGCACAGCACTAGAATGGTCAATGTTCACTCTGTCCTCCCTTGATGAGGCATCAGATGCTGTTCCTTGCCTTGCACTCCACCGTCTGGGCTCAGTCACCGGTGGAGTAATGATGCTGTGGCTAGAGGCCTCCTCACTATCCCCTGCACCCAGTATACCTGTGCCAGCTATGTTGGCTGTCTGTAGCTGTTCAACAGCAGTGGTAACCTGCACCAATCCCCTGGCAACATCATCTCTGCAGTGGGCCATTTCCACCTGCATGGACACAGTGCGTCTGGAGAGGACAGCTGTGGCATTGCACAGACAGTTAACTTCCTTTGTGTAACCATCCAAACGTCTAGATAGGCATTGCTTTTCCGAGTGTCTGAAGGCATAGTCCCTCTGCAAGGTGGTACAGAGCTCTTTGATCACTGCTGCCATGTCCTTTATACTGTCAGCATTAGCCCTATGACCCTCTGCCACTGTGTTGTTCAGTTCCCTGATGCCGTCCTTGATGTCAGTCATGTTGTGATTCAGGCACACCAGCTACCTTTGCATTGACCGCATGCTTTTTAATTGCAGCCGTTGCACCTTCACCATAGTGCCCTCCAGCCCAGCAAAGACAGAGGATTCCTCTGCTTCGTCAGCGGCATGGTGTGCCCTTGCTCTGCATCTTATGCGATTGGTGTTGCTACGCTGCACGGGAGACTGATCACTTTGACACTGTGCCTGCTCTTCGGGCCTTGACTGTGGCTCCTAGATGTCTTCCCCTCCTACCTCCAGCTCCTGTAGTGGAGCCACAGTGTACCTGCGTGGTCCTGGTGCAGGTGTTGTTGGTGTTGTGGTGTCTGACTCTTCTTCCACTGCCTGTTCCTGGAGCTCAGCTGGCTCATCTATTGGTGTGTCTTCACCCTGTGGTGCAGGTTCATCTGTGAATACAAGAGAACTACTTATTGTGTTTCCTGCTTTCTGTTATTTTTCAATTAAATGTGCTTGAGTTGGTATACCTAAATGCTGTGTTTAACTTGTTCATTTACTGGTGTGTCTCAACTACGGATATGTTACTCTGTATCAATGCTTTACTATCTTATGTGTCGGACTGCATCTCTCATGATGCACTGCTGGGTGGTAACACAATTGTGGACTGGAGTGGCAATCATACTTGATCATTGAGTCATTTCTAAGTGGGGTGTTTAGTGAGTAATGGGGCATGGGTAATTTAGCATGCATCCTACCTTGTCTGGTTATGGCTGAGCTGTCGATGTCTGCTATGCCACGGATGGAATCAGGCTGTAGGGTGGACTCCACCAAGTTCTCAAGGGGTGTGGATGCCGGCTGTGCAGATGGTCCTCCACTGGTCTTCTTGGCGTCTGCAAGCCTGCTTGCCACCTTCTCTTTTCCCCTTGAGCACAAGTCGTACCAGCGCTTGCGTAGATCTTCTATGGAGTGCTGTGTGACCCCTATGGCATTTACTTTGGCTTGGATGTCCAGCCAGATCTTCCTCTTCTCTGACTCAGCAATGTGTAGGGATTTTTTCCCAAAAAGTTGTTCATGGCTCTTCACCATTTCCTCAATGAGGACCTCCAATTCTTTCTCACTAAACTTTTGTTTTCTTTTGTGTCCTGCAGCCTTCTTTGCCTTCTTCTGTGTAGCCATGATGTGTTTTTGTGCCTATCTGTGCACTCCTGATGGTCTCCTGAGTGGTGTGCTCTGCTCTCAGCCTCTTACACAGCCTCAGGCACTCAGAAACAGCATGGGCAGACACACTTCTTGCTTGTGATGTCATCAAACTGCATCGGAATAGCAGAATCGCTAATTTGCTATTTCTTAATTTGCAAATTTGCTATTACAGAATCGCTAATTGAAAATCGGTAATTGCGATTGCGATTGTTACCGATTCGCAATTTTTTAGCAATTTTTTTTCCTGCATAGCGTTTTGCGATTCTTAAATAGCGATTCTGTAAAAATCGCTATTTGGGAAACGCAAAATGCTTTTTTGATACATCTGGCCCTGAGATCCATGTGGCAGACACTTCTGCACATTCTAATCTCTCATTACAGTTGCAGACATACCTTTAGGTGCAGGATGGTGTTGCTGTTCTCGTGGTGTAGTAGATGTGGTCTACGTACCTGATCTCAAAGCAGTCACTTTACTTCTGTTGGGGATCATGGTGGCGACCTTGTGTTGGAACAGCCATAAACAATAGTCAGCACAGCAGGCCTGTGCAACAACATTCCCCTTTGGCAGTTACCTCCCTGGCAAGGTGCAGAAAGGTGCTCAATTACAGCTATTGTGGTTCCTGATCTGAGTCCTATCTGATACAGTGTCTCCAATAGTTATGGCCTTTGAACCAATCAGGTCATCTGCTTTGGCAGCGATGCAGTTCTTCTTTCTGACTTTGGTAGCAGGAGATCCAGCATCTCGGGACCACAGCAGATTGTCAAACAACACAGTGATGCTTGTTCTTGCAACGTTTTTGAGAAGTTCGCATGGAAACTGCTCAAAGACACCAGATGATTCCACCCTCTCAGCATGGGTTGCTCCTGGCTTCATTCACTGTTGTAGATAGATTTTTATGGAAACTTCTTATATCAGGGACATGCTGGACTTCCTCCCCCTAACAATCTCTGCTCCTGCAGAGCCAGGCATCCTCACTCCCTCTCCCAGCAGACTGATAGGCTTCTAAGCAGACCTTTAGCTCCTTCCGTATAGAGTGCAGACTTCAGTTGATGTCCCCTCATCTCTGAAAGACTGGCTGTCAGGCAGACACTAGCCCTGGCTGCACAGCAGCTCTATGAGGGAAATCAGCATTAACAACGCGGTCAGAACCATGCGTGCCATTACCACGCTTGCCTTTAACATACATATGTCTTTTCCATGAATATTCCTTTACCACGCATGCCTTTACAACGATTTTCATTGTAAAGGCGCTAAAGGCATATGCGTGGTAAAGGTAGTCAGTGCTCTAGATTCCGAGCGAATAGGCGGGAGTGGGAGGTGTTGGAGACTTGGAGGGACTTCCTCCTGCCTGGACGAGAATGTAAGGAACAGGATCGGGACGCAGCTTGGTGGGTAGTATACTGTTTTTAGGGCTGGGGTCAGGGTACTTTTAAGGGCTGAGGGCTGGGTTTCAGGGCTCAGGGCCTGGGGTCAGGGTAGTTCTTATGGTTGGTGCCACTTTTAAGGCTCAGGCCGGGTGTCTGGGGTGTTTTTAGGGTTGGGGTTAGGGTAGTTTTTAGGGGTAGAGGCTGGTTTTTGGGCTCAGGGCAGGGGGATGAGGTGTTTTTAGGGCTGGGTCACAGTAGTTTTTAGGACTGGGGCAGGTTTCAGGGCTCAGGGCAGGGGGATGGCGTGTTTTTAAGGCTGAGGTCGGGGTCGTTTCTAGGGCTGGGTGCCGGGCTTTAGGGCTCAGAGCAGGATGATGGGGTATCATCTTTACCATGCATATGCCTTTACCAATCATGCCTTTACAATAAATTTGTTGTAAAAGCATGCGTGGTAAAGGCATGTGTGGTAACAACGTGGTCGTGGTAAAGACTGTGTTGTTAAGGCATGTGATGTAATTGCATGTGTGGTTCCGTCATACAACCCTCTATGAGCTATAAATACTCTGCGCAGCACACTCTTTCTTGGTCAAGAACAACTTGGAACTGTAACAAAATGGGATAATTTGAGTCCTACTTTTATACACATTTTCCAGACAGGGGATGTGGAGTCACTGCCTAAGTTTTCAGACTGATATGTGTTGTTTCAATTTCATATGTTATTGATTGGCTGTTCCAATGACTCAGTCTTTGTGCAAGGTGATGGATCTCAAAGCAGGTAGCACTGGGACTGGCTTCAAGCAGGAGTATCCAAAAAAGGGCACAATGAAGTATGAGATCTTTGTACTTGTGCACTTGGCCAGCATCAACCTTCCTGAAATAGCAATCAAGGACAGTCAGAAGAGCAAGCCTTGTTTAGATACTTCTTCACCCTGAAATTGATGCCCCACCTTTCTCCACTACTATCTACCAAATGATAGTGCTGTCAAATATCTAATCAGCAGCTCTTTGCTAACAAGGTCCTCATTGAATTTCTAAAGACAGTCCTGTCTCTATCCTCCCTCAAAGCATCATCTGCGTCTCCACATTTCAGCCGCAGGAATACAGGCAATCCACTTCAACTGTTTGTCGAAACTTGTCCTACCCTCTATCTTGTGCCATGCAAACCAGGGCACACAAAATGGATCCCACTAGCCCCAGTACTCAGATTCACATCGCATACAGATTCTCAGTACCATATGTGTGCTTCTAACTTACTGCACATACATGCACTCAACATGCACACAGAGGGGTCGATTCCGATTCGGGCCGGAAAAAGCACCGACCGACTCGGAGCCGGAAATTATACCGACCGACACGTACCTGTGGCGCCCGACACGCCAAGTACGATGCAATGCGTGCAAAATCCGACCGACACGTACCGAACCCAAGTCGAACGACCGAGCCGCACGGAAAACAGCAATCCGGTCGGAAAAACACGCAAATCCAACCGACCGACACGCACCCGGAACAAATCCGACCGAAACGTACACGCGAACTCCAAACCGCAAAGTACGATGCAAGGCGCGAAAACCACGAGCGAGTCGGACGGAGGACAAGCCGTACGACCGACACGCATACAAAACCGAGCCGAAGCAACACAAAACACTGCGACCGACGCGTACGCAGCATAGAAAACTGCACAAACACAGCGTGAACAAAACGGAGAATACCGTACGAGACAAATGCAGGGTCCGACTCGGTCACAAGAACGTTTCCAACATGCACAGACAGTACAAAGGAAAAATCACACAAAAAAGGCCAAACAAGCAATTACAAAGCCAATAAATACTGGAGGGGTGGGGACAGAGAACAAAGACACACCCACAACTCCACCCATATAAAGGACACAAATCACAACCATGATCCTTTGCAAATGCCATTCCACTGCCAGCACCCAAGAGACAGCAACCACACACCCACAGCTCATCCCTCACACAAGCCACACACCATCAGCACACCAACAAATACCTACCTCACATACACCCAGCAAAACACACACTCACACACCCTCACCTGCACACCAACACACACATCACTCACCATCACCACCCATCACCATGCCCCCGAGAAGAATCACAAGTTCCTAGATTGTGAATTGGAAGTCATGGTAGACGAGATCCTCAGGGTAGAGCCACAGCTGTTTGGCACACTGGTCCAACAGACCCCCATCTCCCAGAAAACCAAGATGTGGGAGAGGATCATCAACAGGGTGAACGCACAATCACCATGTCTGCGCACAAAGAGCGACATCCAGAACAGGTGGTATGACGTGCGCAGGAGGGTCCGGGACCTGCTCAAGAAAGACTACCTCCTGAGCCAATACACCGGCAGTGGCCCTCCTGCCAAGCCAATATACCTCAGGCCCTGGGAGGAGAAGGTGCGGGCCATCCTTCCGCCAGTGAGCGTATATGGACTAGAGAACATCCCAGAGCCTGGTGAGTACACAACAAATGTACACAATATTCTGGCACAAAACACACACACATCACTGTCAAGGGGAGAGTCAAACCATGCACTCATAGCAATTACACAGCAACCAGAACAGAATCATCCCAAAATGTGTATGTCAGTCAGATAAACACAACACATGCCATCAAAAAAGTCACATCCAACTGTGCCAACACATGTACAAACACAACTACAACTACAGCTAGGCAGTGTCACAAATAGAACTAACAAACACATCCAGACATGTAGCCACCACAACAACACCAACACACAGTGAAGACCACTCAAAGGAAGGAATTCTGTGTATGCTGGCTAAGTCAGTGTAGCCAATAGCATCATGGGAGTCGCAGTCACACATATTGCCCCCCACAACTGTCCCATCAACACCACCATGAACCATGCGCACATCACAGGGAGTGGAGAAGGACTCACAAGATGGCTGACACTGGCAACTGCTGTGGGGAGCACAAGGCCCTGCTGGCAACTGTGCACCAACAAACAGCAGGACACCACTGACTGACATCCTGAGAGACAACTTCCACTCCCTGCAATGCTAAGCACGTTCCATGGTGGGATATCTGGCTGGCTGGGTGGGAAGGAGGACTTGCAGCACTGACCATAGTCACAAGCACCTCCCCTCACACCCCCCCTCAACACAAACTCCACAAAACCCACCTGGTAGAATGCAATGCCCCCCATCCTAACACAAGATCCCACAAAGAACCACCACCGTGGGTTATGTTGTGTGAAGCACAGGGACACTCATGGGACTTTTAGCCAAACAACTGCCAGGACAACACTCCCAGCCATCCTGTCAGCACAGCCAGCCCACCCCACAGGGAAGCAGAGTCAAAAGGAAGGAAGCATGGGCATGCTGGGAAGGGGGTGGAGGCAATAGCATGATGGGAGTGGTAGTCACAGACATTGCTCAGCCTCACAACTGGCCCATCAACACCACCCTGAACCAGGCTCACATCACAGGGAGTGGATAAGGACACACAAGATGGCTGACACTGGCTACTGCTGTGGGGAGCACAAGGCCCTGCTGGCAACTGTGCACCAACAAACAGCAGGACACCACTGACTGACATCCTGAGAGACAACTTCCACTCCCTGCAATGCAAGCACAGTCCATGGTGGGATAACTGACTGGCTGGGTGGGTGGGAAGGAGGGCCGGCTGTCAGCCAAACACAACCAATGCAGACCATGTTCACACCCCAAAAAATACATAGAAATGCCCAAATAATGCAGGACAATGTGCCACACCAATATCAACCCCTGACTGTGACGACTTAGGACAATGCAATGTACAGGCCCGCACCCAGAGGCACAGTCACAACTGTCATGTGTGTCAACCATTGATGCCTTCAGAAACATAACATACATTGTGTGTGTCTCCCAAAAACAGGTGATGATGGGGACACAGCAGCAGACGCTGAGGAGTCACAGTCCCAGGCTCAAGAGGATGCGGAGCTCACTGGCGTCGTACAGCCTCTGCCCTCCTCGGACGAAGAAGACCAACCTGGCACATCCGGTGCAAGTCTACATGCAGCACCAGCAGGACCACCAGCTGCAGCACCAGCAGGACCACCAGCTGCACCCCTGCACCCACCCCTCCAACGACTGTCACCACAAATACCATCCCTGCCGACATGGACAGAACAAAGAGCAACACCAGCACAGGGACCCTGGACCAACCTGGGGCCATGGACACCACCACCACCACCAACCCCCAAGGTGGACCAGGGTCATCTGTGCGTGCCACTGCACACACTGCACGTCAGCAGGGGTGGTGGGAGGGGTGGGAGACAGAGGTCGCTGCTTGCAGAGGTTGCTGGTGTGCATGATGACCCACAACTGGTACGCATAGCTGATGCGTACCAGTCCAGCACCGGAGACCTCAGCCAGGTAGTGGGGCTCCTCAGAGACATGAAACAGCAGCAGGCTGCCCATCATGCCCACTTGGACTCTCACATGTCCCACGTGGAGTCACACATGTCCCGCGTGGACTCACACATGTCCCGCGTGGAGTCCAAGTGGGATGCACTGCATGAGATGACGGCGGTGCACAGGGACATTTTACAATGCCTCCGCCAGATGAACAGCAACCAGTCCACACCTCCCTGTGTGCCAACAACATCTGGTGCTGCCCAAACTGCAACTGCCACAGGGAGGGAGGATGACTCTGGCGGAGAGTCCCCTGCACCGCAGCAGCCTGTACTTGAGGGGCCCCCCCAAGAAGAGGGGTCGTCCGAAGAGGGGCAAGTGAGAGGCCGATGGCCAAGCGCAACTCCCAGGAAGCCTGAACCTGTTCTGGATGTTCACCTTTGTGCACAGACTGTTCACCCTGTTGACGGCAACACTACTCCCACACATTGCATGGGGAGTACAAGTTGGACCAATGTGTCAGACAACTGTGGCCCGATACTGGGGATTCTGTCTACCAGGACTTTCAATTCACCTAGGAACTTCTGATTGCAAGATTTATGTACAGCACTACCCATCCTATGCACTATTCACACAAATGTATCACAATAAACACACTAATACACCATACTTGCCTCTGTTGTGATTCCAACGTGGGTGCTGTTATGGGGATGATGAACTGCAAAATTACACTGTGTATGCGAACTGCAACAGCAAGTACAACACAGGCATTTGAGTAAAGGCAACGTGACACATATGAGGGAGACACACCACCAGGGCTACACAACACATACACACCTAGGCCATCTGACTCATTGCCTACACTGATGTTGCCAGGGAAGACGGTGCAATGCACAGACACCACACCCATTCCCAGTTGTAGTCAAGTAGCCCACAGGTGCAGTAAGCAAATGGCAGTCAAATGTGTGACCACAGACAACGCACATCACAAAGTGAAGCACAGGTTTATTACACAGTTGCAACATGTCGTAACCACTACAGATGCAAGGTAATCCCACCTGGCAGCGGGCACACAGTCAACAACTGTAGACGGAAGGAAGTCCATGGGTGTGGCGCACATCACCTGTAGGGACACAACAGCTACCAGCCTGGAAGTGCAATCACATCGTCGGTGGACACAGTTGACCAAACGAATCTGAAAGTACCCTGTGAAGGACAGAAATGACACACAGTCAAAAGCAATGGAGTACAGGACAGAACAGCAAAACTCATGCACAACACATGTTACAAGATACCCACCCAGAACCAAGTTAGCATGTCAACACTGTTGGGGAGTACAGCCCACCTGTAAGCACACATCGCAACACACATCCAGTCAAGTAGCCCATGGACACACTCCAACAGCACCAGAGCACCACCTACACATATCATGCCAACTCACATCATTGACATGACACCTCAGGATACTCACATTCAGCTAAAGAAGTTGGTGATGAGCTGTGTGCGGACATCACCCTCATCATCATCATCATCGTCACTGGCATCGTGGTCCAGGCCAGGATCCTCCACAGGTGGCGGATGTTGGTCATTGTCATCCTGGATGAGAGGCAACTCCTTCCGCACTGCCAGGTTGTGGAGCATGCAGCAGACGATGATAATCTTGCACACTTTCGCAGGGGCATATGGGAGGGACCCTCCGGTCTTGTCCAGGCAGCGGAAGCGGCTCTTCAGGAGACCAAATGTCCGCTCAATAACTCTCCTGGTCCGACCATGTGCCTCATTGTAGCGCATCTGGGCTGGTGTCACAGGGTTCCTGAGGGGTGTCAGCAACCACGGCATGTTGGGGTATCCCGAGTCACCTACGGACAGACAAGTGCACATTAGCTGACTTGGAAAAGTGGGCGGAATACTACAGATCAGATCACACACAATGGCACAAAGTCAGTACACACCGACAAGCCAGGCACGCTGGTTCTGCATCTGTGCCATCATCCTGGGGATGCGACTACTCCTCATCACAAAGGCATCGTGTGCTGAACCAGGGAAACGGGCACACACATGTGTGATGGTCATGTCTGCAAGACACACCACCAGTGCATTGACCGAGTGGTAGTGCTTGCGGTTCCTGTAGGCCTGCTCCTGGGCCTGTGGTGGTACCAAAGCCACATGTGTCCCATCAATGGAGCCAATGACATGCGGCATCCTCCCCAGGGCATAAAAGTCACTCTTCACGTCAGTGAGTCGTCGCATGATCTAGGGAAATAGATGTACCGGTTCAGGAATAGCAACATTGCCGCCAAAACATCGTGGAGCACACGGCTCAACATGGTCTGTGACATCCCACCAGCAGTCGCCACAGTATGTTGGAAGGTACCGGTGGCAAAGAAGTGTAGGGCTGCCATCACCTTCACCTTGGGGGTCAGCGCTGTAGGATACGGCCGGCCAGGCTGCAAATGTGGGGACAACTGCACTGCCAAATCCTCAATCAGCTGCCTGGTGAAGCGGTACCGTCGGATGCTGTCCCGTTCCACCATCGTTGCCAGGTCTGGGAATGGTCGATGGACAGCAGGAGCCCTGCAGTGCAGAGGAGAAGTAAGCAAGATTGTCAGTCACCCCACATATGCGGCATTGAACACACTCAAGATCCCAACATACATCATTATGAGGCACAACTACATGAAGTGTGCAGTACCGGAAGGACATGTATGGTACATACATGGCCAACATCTGTCAACACGGTCCAACAGGTGGCATCAATTAGTCCCAGGTTGGCCCATTGGATATCATGAGGCCGTGTCACAGTTCCCATCTCCTGCTGCCGTGTCACAATCACCCCCACAGTGACATGTGAGGACAGATGTGCCCCAGGCACCACAGCTCAACGACAGGTACATTCCCAGGGACCCTGTATTGCCACATGGACACTGGCATTACATGGAGTATCATGTATACACCACAGCAAAACAACCATGACCCCCACAGGTAGTGGTCCCACTTGCCACGGCAGGACAGACATGGACGTCTGTGACACACACACGCACAACATCAAAGTCCATGCACACACAACGTGGATGTGGAGACTGTTTCCCATTGTGCACATGAAATCAGAGACATTGTAAACACTACATGCACAAAGACTGTGGAGGACCATCACTATTGTGCCACTGGGACACCCTGGCTCAAACATACCGTCCCACATGGGACTCACGGGGTATGTGACATGACAAACACATACACCACCGTGAAATGTGACCATGGCACATGCACAGATATGAACAGTTGCACATCACAGTGGTCATGTACACGTAAAACCCAGGATCCTGTCCCCATGAACACGTGCACAGCCTGGGGGTGGCTTACCACAGGTGACACCCACAGGACAACATGTACACCAACATACACACAATAGGAAATGCAGCCTTACATGCCTTATGATAAAGTTTGGACAGGCTGTTGTGATGTAGGTGTGCCCCTCACTCCCTGGGAGCTATCTGTGGCTGGCATATGTCCATCTGAGACAGGCATGCTGACATATGCCAGTCACATGTACAGTGATGCGTTGAACAGCAATGGACCGATCGGTGCCCCCGGCCGGCCCATTGCATTCAATGTGTGCGGGTACGCGTTGTACCCCTGTACGCGTTGTACCCCTGTACGCGTTGTACTGCAATGGACCGATCGGTGCACCCGGCCGGCCCATTGCATTCAATGTGTGCGGGTACGCGTTGTACCCCTGTACGCGTTGTACTGCAATGGACCGATCGGTGCCCCCGGCCGGCCCATTGCATTCAATGTGTGCGGGTACGTGTTGTACCCCTGTACGCGTTGTACCCCTGTACGCGTTGTACCGCAATGGACCGATCGGTGCGCACCCATTGACAATGGCCTTGCCTGGCAACGGACGCGTTTTCGAATTTCGAACGAGTCGGTTGCTGGAAATTCAGTTGGTCACCCACAACAATGTTGCAAAATCATGTATGTCATGAAGTTGAAGATTTGAAGGATGCTGTGGGCTTGTTTTGGTGCTGCTATTCCATGGATTGGCCAGATTCAGAAGATGCAAACGACTTGGACCTATCACTTTGGACACAAGGGACAGTATCTGCCTCTCCAGCACATATATATTGCTGGCTGTTCCCCTGAGAGCTCACTTGCCTGCACTACATGCTCCAGGACGACATCTGCCACTGCACTGCTGCTGTCTCTGCCCCTCTGGACCCTGCAATGGCACGTACTGTGGAGAGAGCCCCAGCCTTCAGCCTTGAGGAGAACCAGGCCCTGCTGGACAGCCTACTTCCACAGTACAGCAAGCTGTATGGGACACCAAGGGAGCAGGTGAGTGTTCTGTGCACTGCCTTTCTGAATGTGCATATTGTCTGACTAGCAAGGCTGAAAGTCTGCACGCCACTGGCTAGCAGGCTCACTGAGTAGTTGTCACCCCCATAGTGTGTAGTGACATGCACTGGACAGGTATGGTGCAGTGACAGTGCATTTGAACAAGGTTTTACTTCCCATGCAATGATACCATGTAGTGACGTCTGGCAAAGTGTCCATGGGCAGCTTTGCACTGCCTGTGTACATCATGTGCCCCTGTGATTGAGACATGTATATACAACTGTGTCATGCACGGATATGTTGCATGTGTAGTAATGGCCTTTTCACTTTGTCATCCTGACAGGTTAATGCCCATCGGAAGCAGGAGATCTGGAAGGACATCGTCCGGGCTGTCCGGTCCGTGGGGGTCTACAAGCGCCGGATCCGCAACTGCCAGAAGAGGTGGCAGGACCTTCGGGGCTGGACCCGGAGGATTGCACGGGTCCAGCTGAAGCTGTCGCCTCCTCGCAGGAGGGGCGGAACACGGACCCTGACCCCCACATGCTCCAGATCCTGGCGGTGGTGTTTCCAGACCTGGATGGGCAGCTGAAGGCCAGACAGCAGCAAGGAGGGGGTGAGTCAAAGACTGCACTGTGAACTCTGTATTACATGCTTGGTGCCCTCCTCTGGCCTGGTTCAACTGCCACAGTGCAGCATTCATGTTGTCCAGGAGCCATGTCCCTCTATTGTGCACTGCCCACTGCTCATCTGATACCCAGGTGTGGCCCTTACATTCAGGGAATTGTGTCACTTGGGACTGTGTCCTTGCAGTTTGCTTCACTAAAGGTGGGGGACAGCATCTGTTTCCCTAACTCTGTTGTGGGCATCATGGGTGGGTCCATTGTTCACACTACGCCTGTGTTCGGACATGTAATCTGCGTGTTACTTTGATATGCGGTCCACTTGCTGAGCTGAGCCACCACATGTGCCTGGGGTATGTGGCACACGCCCATGCAGCGGGTGGGAACAATGTTTGGACCCCAGGAGTGTGCAGATTACGTGTGTCACACATACATAGCCAGCTATCCACTGTCCAGGGCTCATCCCTCATTCATGTGGAGCAGGACAGTCATGCCTACTCCAGGCCATGCAATGCACTCTGTACTCCCACTCCCGTGTATCAGCTGACACATTGTGCGCAGTGATTTGACCCCTCAGGTGTCTGCCTCTGTGTCAGTGTGCTGTGGATTAGTTGCCAGGACTGCTGGGGTGTTTCTTGGTAGGGGCTCAGCATGCCCCTGGAGATGTGACCATAGGAGACGATACTTGTGTGTCACATAGGTGTTTGATCAGCTGCCCGTGCAGACTGGGGTATGCGAATGTGAAGTTCAGGCAGCTGTTCCCCATTCACAGCAGATTGTGAGGGCTCAGGTTCAGAGGGTAGTGTCACAGGTCTCCCATATGTCCAATAGGTATGATCTGGACAGATGAGGGTTAAGATGATGTGTTGTGTGGGGGATGTACATGTGCACTTGTGCAGCTCCAGGACTTGCATTCCCCATGACCTACTATTGTGACACAGTGCATAGTGTTGTTGTCTGGCTGCCAAGTCATACATCACTGAGACAGTGATGTATAACTTAGCAGTCATGCCTCTGCCATGGCATGTGTCTACTTATTGGTGATCCTGCAGGGGAGTGACATGTGCTACATGCACACCATTGTGGCGATGGCTATCAGGACATGGGTGCATCATGGTGTCTGTCGCTGGTATGCATCACATGCATTTCCTATTTGACTCTGGGCATCCCTTTCATCCGGAAACCTGTACTGACTCAGTGGCAAGAGCTGTGATGTGTGCATGTCCACATGCCACACCGTGTCCTCTGCACTGTCCAACTACTGTGTACTTGGTGCATGTGTCCACACTGGGGTGTTGCAATCCAACAGACACCAGACAGATGGGTGCAAGGCCATGTGGGATGTGAGTGCCATGGTTGGCATCAGACTGACAATTGGCTTCTCCTGTTCAGTTAGGGCACTTTTAGCAATGTACAACTATTGATGCCAGGGCTTGCTCTGTAATGTGCTGTGCTCACAGTGGTGTGTGCGTTTGGTGCAGGTGACTGATGTCTGTCTGTTTCCCCATTGTTTGCAGATACATCCACGGCCACGGAAGGGGACAGCTCCACGGACCAGGAGGAGCCAGAGAGCCAGACTGGGTCAGCAGCCGAGGAGTGGTCGGAGGGACCCAGTGGCACGGAGGGCGAGGGGAGCCACACCGAGGAGTCCTCAGCACCATCCACCTTAGCTGAGGACCAGAGCAACTCGGAGGATGACTCCCTTATGGAGGCGGGTGTCAGCAGCCACCACACCCCAGCTAGTGTTGCTGTCCCCGCCACCACCAGCACCACCACCGCCCTCCCATCGGCTCCCATTCCCAAGGTCCGTGGAGGCTCCCATGTTCGGGAGCGTGTCTCCTTTGGGCCAGGCACCGCACCCCTGCCCCTGTGTCCCCTGCTGCCCTGAGTGAGGAGTCTGTGTACCTCCTTCGCCAGCTCCATGTAGGGCAGACAGCCATGCTGAGTGTCCTCCATGCGCACACCGCTCTGTTGACTCAGCTGGTGTCGTTCATGGAGGCCATCTCATCGGGCATGTCTGACCTACAGAGGGGCAATAGGTCCATGGACTCCTCCCTGACGGCAGCAGTGTCCCTCCTCAGACAGTCCCTCACCCCTCCTGCCTCTGCTCCATCCACACTCCCCAGCACCTTACCCGTCCCAAGCACACACACACCGGCACACAGACACACACGCCACAAACAAAACGCACACGCACGCACAGTCAGGGGACTGAAACCAGACTCACAGGGGATGGGGCCCTGGTACACACACACGCATCCACGGGCACTGCGCAGTTCTCAGTTGCCTCTCCCTCCAAAACACCTTCCCTTGCCTCACCTGCAACCCCAAAGACCCAGCGCCTCTTCCTCAGTGACCTCGGCCTCTTCCCCTCCGATCCAGCTGCTCCAGCATCCAGGGGGAAGAGGAAGCCCCCCCACACGGAGCAGAGTGCCCCTCGCCCCCGGACACCCTCCCCCAGGCACAGACAGACTGAGGCCCCCACCCGCAAGTCCCCCCGGAGTGGTAAGAGCAAGACCCCGCCGCCGCCCTGCAGCTCAAGCACCAGGTCTCCTTCCTCCATCCCTCAGGCCCCCACTCCACAGGTGCCCCCACCACACCCTGCCCCAGGTTCCCCCACCCACAGATATACCATCCCCAAGAGGATCCGGCCTTCTCCCCCTGGCACTTGCTCTCCCGTCACCACACCCCCCGCTGCGCTTGTCTGTGCCACTGATGTGGTGAGGGTGTCCTCCCCTCTGTCCAGCCCACCTTGCCTGTTCCCCATTCTCCTCCCCTGGTGGTAGGCACTGCAGTGGAGTCCACTACCACCCTGTCTGACTTGGGCACTGCAGTGGCGGACCTGTCCACTCCATCTGCAGGGTCCACTGCAGTCGTGCCGGCACCCACAACATCTGAGTCATGCCCCCAGTTGTGCCGGCACACACCATGTCAGACACCTCCACTGCAGTTGTCAGTGGCTCTCCAGCACCCACCACCCCTTCCCTGCTTCCTCCTGGTGAGCCCTGATCCTGTCCCTGCGGTGCCTGGCCTACCCCCCGGTTGCCCCTCCTAGTGGATTGTCCCTGGTTTTGTGCAGGCATGCGTAGGGTGACATCTGCCACTGTCACCCTGTTTGGACTTTTACAATGGACTGGCCATTGGCCTTTGTGTTTTTTCTGGACTTTGTTTTCATTCCACACACATGCTGAATAAAGCAACTTTCTGTTCTCTAGTGCTTATGCTTCTGATGTACATGTTGTTGATGATGCTAACCATGCCCTTGCTGCAGTGATGGTGATATTTGGTCTCATGATAATGAAGTGTTACTGTGCAGGAACCCATGTGGTCCAGGGGGAATGTGTCCTATCCTGTGGTGTATCCATGTCATCCATAGCAGCATCTGAGGGTGTCATGTGTTCAGTATTTGGCAATGGGATTTCCTACTTAGATTAGCTATTTCACATCTGTGGCTTCCACCCCTGCACATCTGTTGTGCCTGCCATTGTTCAATTCGTCTACTTCCCTGACCGTGTGGCCATCTCCACTGGACATGCAGGTTTGGGCATCAATGGGGAAGGACTCATCTGTGTTGTCAGTGCAACATTGCTATACAAGTGTGTTGGATCTGTGCTGATGATTCCGTTGGCACTTCCATGACCAGGCTGATGTGACGGGAGCCCTCATTTGGTGCTAATTGTTGATTGTGTGACCAAGTGCTCAGCTGACATGATGGGGCCCTACTGAGGCAACATATGGCACAGCTTTCCTCACACAGGAGTGGAGTCCCCTCATGGCAGTGTGTACTCCTGTGACATTGCCTGCGCCCAAGGTGTGTGTTGTATGTGCATGTCTGTGTGTTCACTTCCGTTTAGCTGTGCATGCTGTGATCCCTAGTGTTGTACCTGTTTGTGATGCTAGCTGAGTTGACCTATGTTCCCCCAAAGTCTTCTCCCTGGGTTCTCTGTGATGTGGGTGCATGGCACATTACTGGTCATCAGGGTGTCACCCATAGGTGTGTTTGCTGTCAGGGCTGAGTTTGTGTGCAGACGCAGATGGGTCACAGTCAGGTTTCCCCTTGGCACTTGTTGTTTGCCCCTGTCATGTGATTTCCAGTTTGTGTTATCTTTCAGTGATTGTGACACGTTGTGTGTGTGACTGCTGGCACTCCTCAGGGTCCGGGCTGCAATGTTGGTTGTTGTCTATGTGTGTTCTTTGTGGGTGACCTTGGCTTCTTCATTGGTGTGTGACTGTGGCTGGGATCCCATTGGTTGGTGTGGTATTGCCGTCATGTCCATGTACAGCGTAGTGTGCAGTGTGTCAGACATTCAGGAGTCTTGTTGAGTGGCCATGTGTGATGTGTTTCTGCACCTTGGTTCCCACCCACCACCCTGAAATAGTCATGGGTGCATGTACAATGTCACCAGTGCATGTGTACTTCACTGCTGCACATTGTTGGAGGTCGAGGGGTGTGGTGTTGAGTGTGTGCAGATGAGAGTTGTTGCCCGGCTAGGCCCCTGCCTCCATGTTGGCCTTGGCTTACTGGCCATGCTGATTGATTTGTGCTTGTGTAGGTGTGATGGTAGTTAGTTGCTCAGGACACATGACTGTGGTTCACAGTGTGAACCACATTTAGCTTTGTCATCACAGTGGGATTGTAATGCAGCCCAGGGTCACCACATTGTGGGGGCCCTGGGGGTGGTGCTGTGGTGTGTCTGTGTCTTGCTGTGTCAGTTGCTGTCCCTACGTGCCTGTGTGACATGTGTGATTTGTGCTCCCTCTCATCTGACAATGCCTGCTTGCCCACATAGGGGATTTGGATCCATGAGTTACCTTTGTGTGGCACTGTATGCACATCTGTATGATTGGTATTCAGGTCTCCTCATGTGTTGTGTGGTTGCCTGGGGACACTGGCACCCCCTCACCTGTTGTGTATGATGTGCAGTGTGGGTCTGCCTGTTTGTGTTTGTGCATCTGCACCACTGCATTGGCATATCTTGGGTGTGCCATTGGCTGTATGTAGTTTGGTGGGTTTCCCCTGCTGTCCCTGGGACTCCTAGGTCATCGGTCAGCACAATGATCATGGTTTGTGTGTCCCATTGCTGCCATGGTATGGTATCTGTTCACCTCACATCTGCAGTCTCCACAGGGTATCTGCATTTGTGTGCCCATTGGTGCAAATATGTGGGTCTGCATTCTGATGGTCACTTCTGTCATTGTGTCATTGATGAATGTTGACGGTGTCAGCCTCCATGGGTGTTGTTTGTCTGCACATGGCCAAAGGTATGTCTTATTTGCACTGCAGTATTTGGCTCACCCAATTTATGTTGCAATGGGACACATACACTACTTTGCCACTGATGTGTTTTTTGTTCTGTGACCAGGAATCATCCATGCAGTTTGGCAGTTGCACCTCTTTCTTTGTCAACACTTACCTTTTGGTCACTGTGATGATGGGGGTTTGGACCCCATTGCCACAATGTTCAAAATGTGCTTCAGCTATGGACCCCACACTTACATTTTGGTCACTGTGATGATGGGGGTTTGGACCCCATTGCCACAATGTTCAAAATGTGCTTCAGCTATGGACCCCACACTTACATTTTGGTCACTGTGATGATGGGGGTTTGGACCCCATTGCCACAATGTTCAAAATGTGCTTCAGCTATGAACCCCACACTTACATTTTGGTCACTGTGATGATGGGGGTTTGGACCCCATTGCCACAATGTTCAAAATGTGCTTCAGCTATGGACCCCACACTTACCTTTTGGTCACTGTGGTGATGGGGGTTTAGACCCCATTGCCACAATGTTCAAAATGTGCTTCAGCTATGGACCCCACACTTACATTTTGGTCACTGTGATGATGGGGGTTTGGACCCCATTGCCACAATGTTCAAAATGTGCTTCAGCTATGGACCCCACACTTACATTTTGGTCACTGTGATGATGGGGGTTTGGACCCCATTGCCACAATGGTCATGGCCTGCTTGCATTGTGGGTGCCACACACATATATGTGTGGCACATGTGCTAGGGGGTCACATTGTATGTTCAAAGTCATGTTCGGTGTTGTAGGCATTTGACACAGTCTACACACGCTTGTCATGGTGTTGGGGGATGTCTTCTTCTTGCATTCCCTAGGTTGTGGTGTGCTGGTTGTGTCATGCATTGTCCATCCTATGAGTGGGGGTGGTAGTAGTGGTTGGCATCCAGCCCCCCCTGGCTCAGGGTGGTAGTAGTGGTAGGCATCCAGCCCCCCCTGGCTACGGGTGGTAGTAGTGGTAGGCATCCAGCTCCCCCTGGGTGAGGGTGGTGGTAGGCATCCAGCCCCCCCTGGGTGAGGGTGGTAGTAGTGGTAGGCATCCAGCCCCCCCTGGCTAAGGGTGGTGGTAGGCATCCAGCCCCCCCTGGGTGTGGGTGGTAGTAGTGGTAGGCATCCAGCCCCCCCTGGCTCAGGGTGGTAGTAGTGGTAGGCATCCAGCCCCCCCTGGGTGAGGGTGGTAGTAGTGGTAGGCATCCAGCCCCCTGGCTAAGGGTGGTGGTAGGCATCCAGCCCCCTGGGTGAGGGTGGTAGTAGTGGTAGGCATCCAGCCCCCCTGGGTGAGGGTGGTAGTAGTGGTAGGCATCCAGCCCCCTGGGTGAGGGTGGTAGTAGTGGTAGGCATCCAGCCCCCCTGGCTAAGGGTGGTGGTAGGCATCCAGCCCCCCTGGGTGTGGGTGGTAGTAGTGGTAGGCATCCAGCCCCCTGGCTAAGGGTGGTAGTAGTGGTAGGCATCCAGCCCCCCTGGCTCAGGGTGGTAGTAGTGGTAGGCATCCAGCCCCCCTGGGTGAGGGTGGTAGTAGTGGTAGGCATCCAGCCCCCTGGCTAAGGGTGGTGGTAGGCATCCAGCCCCCCTGGGTGTGGGTGGTAGTAGTGGTAGGCATCCAGCCCCCTGGGTGAGGGTGGTAGTAGTGGTAGGCATCCAGCCCCCTGGGTGAGGGTGGTAGTAGTGGTAGGCATCCAGCTCCCCCTGGGTGAGGGTGGTGGTAGGCATCCAGCCCCCTGGCTAAGGGTGGTAGTAGTGGTAGGCATCCAGCCCCCTGGCTCAGGGTGGTAGTAGTGGTAGGCATCCAGCCCCCCTGGCTAAGGGTGGTAGTAGTGGTAGGCATCCAGCCCCCCTGGGTGAGGGTGGTAGTAGTGGTAGGCATCCAGCCCCCCTGGCTAAGGGTGGTGGTAGGCATCCAGCCCCCTGGGTGTGGGTGGTAGTAGTGGTAGGCATCCAGCCCCCCGGGTGAGGGTGGTAGTAGTGGTAGGCATCCAGCCCCCCTGGGTGAGGGTGGTAGTAGTGGTAGGCATCCATCTCCCCCTGGGTGAGGGTGGTGGTAGGCATCCAGCCCCCCTGGGTGAGGGTGGTAGTAGTGGTAGGCATCCAGCCCCCCTGGCTAAGGGTGGTAGTAGTGGTAGGCATCCAGCCCCCCTGGCTCAGGGTGGTAGTAGTGGTAGGCATCCAGCCCCCTGGCTAAGGGTGGTAGTAGTGGTAGGCATCCAGCCCCCCTGGGTGAGGGTGGTAGTAGTGGTAGGCATCCAGCCCCCACTGGGTGAGGGTGGTAGTAGTGGTAGGCATCCAGCCCCCCTGGGTGAGGGTGGTAGTAGTGGTAGGCATCCAGCCCCCTGGCTATGGGTGGTAGTAGTGGTAGGCATCCAGCCCCCTGGGTGAGGGTGGTAGGCATCCAGCCCCCCTGGCTAAGGGTGGTGGTAGGCATCCAGCCCCCCTGGGTGAGGGTGGTAGTAGTGGTAGGCATCCAGCCCCCTGGCTAAGGGTGGTAGTAGTGGTAGGCATCCAGCCCCCCTGGCTCAGGGTGGTAGTAGTGGTAGGCATCCAGCCCCCTGGGTGAGGGTGGTAGTAGTGGTAGGCATCCAGCCCCCTGGCTAAGGGTGGTGGTAGGCATCCAGCCCCCCTGGGTGTGGGTGGTAGTAGTGGTAGGCATCCATCCCCCTGGCTGAGGGTGGTAGTAGTGGTAGGCATCCAGTCCCCCTGGGTGAGGGTGGTAGTAGTGGTAGGCATGCAGCCCCCCTGGGTGTGGGTGGTAGTAGTGGTAGGCATCCAGCCCCCTGGCTCAGGGTGGTAGTAGTGGTGGGCATCCAGCCCCCCTGGCTCAGGGTGGTGGTAGACATCCAGCCCCCTGGGTGAGGGTGGTAGTAGTGGTAGGCATCCAGCCCCCCTGGCTGAGGGTGGTAGTAGTGGTAGGCATCCAGCCCCCTGGGTGTGGGTGGTAGTAGTGGTAGGCATCCAGCCCCCCTGGGTGAGGGTGGTAGTAGTGGTAGGCATCCAGCCCCCCTGGCTAAGGGTGATGGTAGGCATCCAGCCCCCCTGGGTGTGGGTTGTAGTAGTGGTAGGCATCCAGCCCCCTGGGTGAGGGTGGTAGTAGTGGTAGGCATCCAGCCCCCTGGGTGAGGGTGGTAGTAGTGGTAGGCATCCAGCTCCCCCTGGGTGAGGGTGGTGGTAGGCATCCAGCCCCCCCTGGGTGAGGGTGGTAGTAGTGGTAGGCATCCAGCCCCCCCTGGCTAAGGGTGGTAGTAGTCATAGGCATCCAGCCCCCCCTGGCTCAGGGTGGTAGTAGTGGTAGGCATCCAGCCCCCCTGGCTAAGGGTGGTAGTAGTGGTAGGCATCCAGCCCCCCTGGGTGAGGGTGGTAGTAGTGGTAGGCATCCAGCCCCCCTGGGTGAGGGTGGTAGTAGTGTTAGGCATCCAGCCCCCCTGGGTGAGGGTGGTAGTAGTGGTAGGCATCCAGCCCCCCTGGCTACGGGTGGTAGTAGTGGTAGGCATCCAGCCCCCCTGGGTGAGGGTGGTAGTAGTGGTAGGCATCCAGCCCCCCTGGCTACGGGTGGTAGTAGTGGTAGGCATCCAGCCCCCCTGGCTAAGGGTGGTGGTAGGCATCCAGCCCCCTGGGTGAGGGTGGTAGTAGTGGTAGGCATCCAGCCCCCTGGCTAAGGGTGGTAGTAGTGGTAGGCATCCAGCCCCCTGGCTCAGGGTGGTAGTAGTGGTAGGCATCCAGCCCCCCTGGGTGAGGGTGGTAGTAATGGTAGGCATCCAGCCCCCCTGGCTAAGGGTGGTGGTAGGCATCCAGCCCCCCTGGGTGTGGGTGGTAGTAGTGGTAGGCATCCAGCCCCCCTGGCTGAGGGTGGTAGTAGTGGTAGGCATCCAGTCCCCCTGGGTGAGGGTGGTAGTAGTGGTAGGCATCCAGCCCCCCTGGGTGTGGGTGGTAGTAGTGGTAGGCATCCAGCCCCCCTGGCTCAGGGTGGTAGTAGTGGTGGGCATCCAGCCCCCCCTGGCTCAGGGTGGTGGTAGGCATCCAGCCCCCCCTGGGTGTGGGTGGTAGTAGTGGTAGGCATCCAGCCCCCCCTGGCTGAGGGTGGTAGTAGTGGTAGGCATCCAGCCCCCCCTGGCTAAGGGTGGTAGTAGTGGTAGGCGTCCAACCCCCCTGGCTAAGGGTGGTGGTAGGCATCCAGCCCCCCTGGGTGTGGGTGGTAGTAGTGGTAGGCATCCAGCCCCCCTGGGTGAGGGTGGTAGTAGTGGTAGGCATCGAGCCCCCCCTGGGTAGGGGTGGTGGTGCGCATTCAGGCCCCTGTGTGCATATGTGGCATTGGTGATGGGCATCCCGCCCCTATGGTGCTGCTGTTGCTGGTGTAAGTATATTCTGCATCCCTCTGTGTGTGTGTGATGTGTCGTGTGCGTGTTGTATGTGTTTTGTGGTTGATGTCTGACTTACCTTCTGCGCCGTACGCGTCCGTGCCTGTTCCGGTAGTAAATGTAGAATATTGGTATGATCGGGACGAAGGGATTCATGGTTGGTTCGTGTCGTTCGTCCTTCTCGTTGCTTCGCGTCGTCCTCGTCGCTCGCGTCGTCCTCATCGCTGGCGTGTTCGTCTCGTAGCCGTGGATCGTGTTGTGGCGCGAATCGGAGCTTATGTGCGCCTCTCCCGGATGCTTTGACGTGCCGTGCGTAGCGACGGGTTCGGCGCGTACGGAAAGCGCATCGTACTTGTTCGGCCGGACGGAGCTGCATTTTCCCTTCCGTGCGACTCGATTCAGCGTTTCCGGATTCGCCTCGGTCGGGGAACAGGACCTGGTTTGGGTGAGTACGGCTCGGCCGGATTCTGTGCTGTTGTGCGCATCGTACTTACTCGTTCGGTGTGCTGTACGGATCGGTCGGGAAACAGGCTTTCGCATGGCTTTTTTCCCGACCGAATGGTATTGGGTGCGCCTCCGACCGAGATCGGAATCGGCCCCAGAATGTCACCCCAAAGATCTTAGGCTTCATATAATGGTGGAATTTTACACTAGAGCCAGTCAATAGACCACCCTCCCTTTGACACAAAGAAAAAGGCCTGGTCACACAAAAGATTCACAAAACACAGCACACTGCTGCCACTGCTCTATGTGATTCACCCATTGAATGGGCAGTAGTCCAATGCCCAATATGAGGGCATGCTGTGTGCCCCGCTGCAGCTAACAGAACAGAAGAGAACAGATTTCATATGTTTCTCCTATCTAAAAACAGTAGGGAAAGCATTGAGACTTTAGAAGGGTAAGATTTACTATTCACAATTCAATCTAAGCAATAGTAGGGAAAGTGTTGGGCTTTAAAGGGGTTAGATTTAATATTCTCACTCCAATCTAAGAATGGTTGGGAACATCTAGGACTTTGGAAGGGGTAGATTTACTATTCCCACTACAATGTAAGCAATAGTAGGGAAAATATTGGACTTTGAAGAGGTTAGATTTATTATTCTCATTCCAGTGTCAGAAACAGCAGGGAAAGTGTTGGGTTTTTGAAGGGTTAGAATTACCATTACATCTCTAATTTAAGCAACAGTTGGAGAAAGGTTAGATTTAGGAGAGTTGGATATACTATGACCACTCGACCATAAGCAAAACCAGGGAACAAGTTGGACTTTAACAAGATTAGATTTACTATTTCCATTCCAATCAAAGCAACAGTAGAAAAAGTTTTGGAATTCGGAAAGGTTAGATTTACTATTTCTACTCTATCCTAAGCAAGCGCACAGAAAGTGTTGAACTTTGGAGGAGTTAGATTTGCTGCTCCCACTCCAAGCTAAGCAACAGTAGGGAAAGTGTTGGACTTTGTAGGGGTTAAATGTATTATTCCCATCCGAAAATAAACAACAGTAGCCACTGTAAAGTAAGCTAAATTAGGGAAAGTGTTTGCCTTTGGAGGGGTTAGATTTACTGTTTCTACTCAAGTCTAAGCAACAGTAGGGAAAGGATTGGACTATGGAGGGGTTAGTTTTAGTATTCCCACTCCAAACTACACAAAAGCAGGGAAGGTGTTGGATTTTGGACGGACTGGATTTACCATTCCCACTCCAACGTAAACAAAATCTAGGAAAGGTTTGGACATTGGTGGGGTTAGATTTACTAGTCCCACTCCAATTTAAGAAAGATTAGGAAAAGTGTTAGATTTTGGAGGGGTTACATATACTATTTCAACTCATATATAAGAACAGTATAGACAGTGTTGGCGTAACGATGGGTTAGATTTACTAATTCCACTCCAATCTAAGCAGCAGTATCGAAAGTGTTGGAGTTTGGATGGATTAGATTTCCTATTCCCACTCCAATGTAAGCAAGATCAGGGAATGTGGTGGACTTTGGAGGGGTTAGATTTACTGTTTCCACTCCAATCTAAGCAACAGTAGGGAACGTGTTGGACTTTGGAGGGATTCGATTTTCTGTTCCCACTCCAACATAAACTAAATCAGGGAAAGTGATGGACTCTGGAGGGGTTAGATTTACTATTCCCACTCCAATCCAAGGGGGCTATTTTGAAGGCGGTCTGACCGCATCCGATGGCTCATCGGATGTGGAGCAGCCGCTATCTGCTGCTGTGGTCCGACCGGCGCATTACAATGCGTGCTGTCGGAGGCAGCATGCGAAGAGACAGTCTGATGCTTTCTGACAGGCGTCTTGAGCCCGTTGGACCGTCGGAGAATCAGTAATCCCTACAATAGGGGCAGTGCCTTCTCAGGCACCACCGTAGAAATTACAATGTCCCTTTCCGCCTGCCCTTTCATGGTGGTTCGGCCACCATGAAAAGGCAGGCAGAAACTGACTTTGGGGGCCCCTAGTGGTCCCCCTTCCGCTCTGGCCCTCCGCTATGGGGCCTTAATATCCCTGCACCATGTGGCAGGCACCGCATTGTGTCTGCCACACAGTGCAGGGAGGTTTTCAAAGTGTATATTTTCTATTTCGGCTTGTGCTGCAGCCCGCAGCGCAAGCCACAATAGAAATTTACACTTTCTGACTGCTGTGAACGCGGACCCATTGTGATTAGGGAAGGGGGACTGCCAACTTCTTGTTGGGAGGCCCCTCTTCCGCTATGGTGCGGGTCAACGATCGTCCGACCGGCATCATAATGATGCCATAAGTAACAATAGGGAAGGTTTTGGATTTTGAAGGGGTTAGATTTGCTGCTTCTATTCCCATCTAGGCAATAGTAGGGAATGTGTTGGACTTTAGAGTAATTAGATTTTCTGTTCCCACTCCAACATAAACTAAATCAGGGAACATGTTTGACTTTCGAGGGGTTAGATATACTATTGCCACCCTAATCTAAGCAACTGTAGGAGAAGTGTTGGACTTTGGATGGGTTAGATTTACTATTCCCACACCAGCATAAGCAAAATAAGTGAAAAGGGTTAGATATACAATTCCAATTTTTGCTCATTTGTTTTAAACAATCAAATATTTAAAAACATGTAAATATTAAAACATATTTAAAATAAAAAATGCATGCATTATAAATAAAAAATTCAAATGTAATAAAACAAATTAAAATTTAAAACAATTTAAAAAATACAATCTAAAAAAAATACTCTTTCCTTTCTACCAGGCAACAAAAGTACCAGCAACAAAATGGAAATAAATTATAAATAAAACATTAATGATATTATATTAAGACATAGGTAAAAGACGTAAAATTAAAACAAACAAATATAAAATTAATTTACAATCTTTTAATATTAAGCGTACATATCAACAAATTAACAATTAATTAAAGGATAACAATTAATTGACATAACAAAGAATTGATAAAACAATGTACATAATTAATTATCAACTAATCTTTTACTTAACTTAAACAAACTTGTTACAAATAAAAAACAATAAATTATATTTTTAATATGTTCCAGCCTAATTCCCTAAAAACCCAACAATCCACTACCAAATTATAAAGTAGTAACTTAACAGTAGAAAAATTAAATTACAAATCAAAAATTACAAAATATACTTAAATAATGAAAATAAAAATTAAATAATTGACATAATGACTAATGAATTACTTAATTAACATAGAATTATTTAAAAATACAAAACAATATTTTATATTTAAAATGTCAAACTACCCGATTTCCCAACCCATTCTAAATTAAAAATTACGAATTATTTAAAAAAATTAATTACCCTTTATTAATTGCAAACAATAGCAAAAGATTTAACATTACAATCAATAAAATAATTTACATAATTAGTATATAAATATTTAATTAACATAGATAATTAATTTAAAATAAAAGCCATAGTATAGGATTTAAATACCTTCCCCAGTGAATCTTAGGGGTTTATAAAAAAAATGCACTTTATGCAGGTAACCTAGTAATACTTGCAAATTACCTAGAAGAAGCCATGCAGAGGTTTGAGAAATTGGTAACTGCCTTTTGGCCCTCTCGGGGTATACTTTGAATCAGGATAAGACGGAGATAATGACTTTAACAGTAAAGTAGCAAATAAAGAGTTTAAATACCTGGGTATTGAGCTAGTACATTATACTGACCTTAGTAGTAGTAGTAGTAATAATCTTTACTTGGTTAAAAAACATACCATAAAAGATGCAAATTCATACAGTTTGTGCTTATCCCATATCACTGAAGTCGGCATGCAAACCACTGACCTGCGCATGTCAATCAATCAATCAATCAATCAATCATGTCACTTATAAAGCGCACTACATACCCGCGAGGGTCTCAAGGCGCTGGGGGAAGAGGGGGGTGGTGCTGCTACTGATCGAAGAGCCAGGTCTTGAGGAGTCTTCTGAAGGCCAGTAGGTCTTGGGTCTGTCGGAGGTTGGTGGGGAGGGTGTTCCAGGTCTTGGCGGCGAGGTGGGAGAAGGATCTGCCGCCGGCGGTCGTTTTCCGGATGCGGGGGACTGTGGCGAGGGCGAGGCTGGTCGAGCGGAGCTGGCGGGTGGGGGTGTAGAAGCTGAGTCGTCTGTTGAGGTAGGCTGGTCCGGAGTTGTGGAGTGCTTTGTGTGCGTGCGTGAGGAGCTTGAAGGTTATCCTCTTGTTGACAGGGAGCCAGTGCAGGTCTCGCAGGTGGGGTGTGATGTGGCTGCGTCGGGGATGTCGAGGATAAGACGTGCAGAGGCGTTCTGGATGCGTTGCAGCCGTCTCAGGAGCTTAGCCGTCGTTCCTGCGTAGAGGGCGTTTCCGTAGTCCAGCCTGCTGGTGACGAGGGCCTGGGTGACTGTTTTTCTTGTTTCGGTGGGGATCCACTTGAAGATCCTGCGGAGCATTCGGAGGATGTTGAAGCAGGATGAGGAAACGGCGTTGACCTGCTTAGTCATGGAGAGGGTGGGGTCGAGGATGACCCCTAGGTTGCGTACGTGGTCGGTGGGTGGTGGGGCTGTTCCCAGTGATGTTGGCCACCAGGAGTCGTCCCAGGCTGAAGGGTTGGAACCAAGGATGAGGACCTCCGTCTTGTCCGAGTTCAGCTTCAGGCGGCTGGTCCTCATCCATTCGGCGACGGCCTTCATTCCTTCGTGGAGGTGGGCTTTGGCGGTGTGAGGGTCTTTGGTGAGGGAGAGGATCAGCTGGGTGTCGTCGGCGTAGGAGATGATGTTGAGGTTGTGCTGTCGGGCGACGTGGGCGAGGGGTGCCATGTAGATGTTGAACAGCGTTGGGCTGAGGGAGGAGCCTTGGGGTACGCTGCAGATGATCTTGGTGGCCTTGGATCGGAAGGGGCGAGGCGGACGCTTTGTGTTCTGCCGGAAAGGAAGGATGTGGTCCAGTCCAGGGCCTTCTCTTGGATCCCGGCGTCGTGAAGGCGTGTTCGTAGTGTGTGGTGGCAGACCGTGTCGAAGGCGGCTGATAGGTCCAGGAGGATGAGGGCTGCTGTTTCTCCATTCTCTAGCAGGGTCCTGATGTCATCGGTGGCGGCGATGAGGGCGGTTTCGGTGCTGTGGTTGCTGCGGAAGCCGGACTGGGAAGGGTCCAGGATGTTGTTCTCCTCGAGGTAGCGGGTCAGTTGTTTGTTGACGAATTTCTTGGTGACCTTCGCGGGGAACGGGAGCAGAGAGATGGGTCGGAAGTTCTTGAGGTCCTTGGGGTCTGCCTTGGGTTTCTTGAGTAAGGCGGTGATCTCGGCGTGCTTCCAGCTTTCTGGGAAGGTTGCTGTCTCGAAGGAGATGTTGATTATTTTCCGGAGATGGGGCGCGATGGCTGTACTGGCTTTCTTGAAGATGTGGTGAGGGCACGGGTCTAGCGGTGAACCGGAGTGGATGGTGTTCATGATCTCGCTGGTGTCCTCGTCGTTGATGTTGGTCCAGGAGAGCAGGCGGTTGGTGGTTGTGGGGGCAGTGGTCTCGGTGGTTGCCGGGGCGGTCGTGGTGTTGAAGCTGTCGTGGATGTCGGCGATTTTGCGGTGGAAGAAGGTGGCCAGTGAGTCGCACAGGTCTCGCGACGGCTGGATGTCGTTGGTGTTGGAGCTGGGGTTGGAGAGTTCCTTCACGATGTTGAAGAGCTCTTTGCTGTTGTGTGCGTTGTTGTCTAGGAGGTCTTTGAGTGAGGCCCTTTTGGCGGATCTGATGAGGTGATGGTGACTGCGGGTGGCGCTCTTGTGGGCGGCGTAGCTGTCCGCTGTCCGTTCGTGGAGCCAGATCTTCTCCAGTTTTCGGCATGTTCGTTTGGAGGCCTGGAGGTCTTCGGTGAACCAGGTGGCTTTCTTGCTGGTGTGGCTGTTGGGCGGATTCTTGAGCGGGGCGAGGGTGTTGGCGCAGTCGTCGATCCACTGTCTGAGGTTGCGGGCGGCGGTGTCGGGGTCGGAGGGTTCGGCGGGTGGGCTCAGGGCGAGGGTTGTGGTTAGATGGTCTTCCGTGACTCTGCTCCAGCAGCGGCGAGGCATTTGTTCGGTGCGGTGGTGCGTGGTGGGCTTCCTGTAGGTGAAGTGGATGCAGTGGTGGTCAGTCGAGTGGGGTTCGGAGGTGTGGTTGAAGGAGACGTGTGGGCTTGCGGAAAAGATGGAGTCGAGCGTGTGGCCGGCGGCGTGGGTGGGTGTAGTCACGAGCTGTCTGAGTTCGAGGGTGGCGAGGTTGTCGATCAGGGTGGTGGAGTTGGTGTCCTTGTTGTTCTCGAGGTGGAAGTTCAGGTCCCCGAGGAGGATGTAGTCCGTGGAGGCGATGGCGTGTGTGCTGACGAAGTCAGCGATGGAATCGCTGAACTGTGGTCGGGGTCCGGGGGTCTGTAGATGAGGGTTCCTCTGAGGGTGGTGTTGGGATCGGTGTGGATCTGGAAGTGCATGTGTTCGGCGGTGCTGAGGGTGTCGTCGGTGTTGGTTGAGACTCTGAGGGTGTTCCTGTGGACGATGGCGATGCCTCGTCCGACTCCGTTGGTGCGGTCCCTGCGGGTGATCTTGTATCCGTCCGGGATGGCAATGGCGATGTCGGGGGCTGAAGCGGGATTCAGCCAGGTCTCCGTCAGGAATGCGATGTCTGGGGAGGTTGAGTCGAGAAGGTCCCAGAGTTCGATGGCGTGTTTGCGGGCGGAGCGGGTGTTGAGGAGGATGCATCTGAGGTAGTTGGGTTCTTTCCTGGGCGGTGGTTTGGCGGGGCGGGTGCTGGCGAAGCTGCAGTTCCGGCAGGTGAAGGGCCCTTGGGTGCGCTTCGGGGTGGCCTGGTAGCAGGCGTGATCTTTTCCGGGGTTGAGTGCGTGGAGGGTGCTGGCGTCGTATCGGCGTCTGTTGATGTGGCGGGCGCGGGGATGCCTGGACCAGGGGGTCTGGCGCTGGGCGCGGTCACGGCGCGGACGGGGGCAGACGGGCTTGCCTTAGGCGCACCAGCGGCGCGCCCGCTGAGCATGCCGCTGCGCGGCCGCCCAGCGGCCGCCATAAATGGGGAGGTGGGAGGGAGGAGCAGGGAATGGGGCAGCGAATGGGCAGTGAGGGGGCGGGGCCGCAGGGGCGCAGCGGCAGGAAACAGGCACAGAAGGGAAAACGAGCACAATCAGGGCATCAAGGGGGCACAGAAAGGAAAAAACGAGCACAATGAGGGGCAGCAAGGGGGCACAGAAAGGAAAAAACTAGCACAATGAGGGGCAGCAAGGGGACACAGAAAGGAAAAAACGAGCACAATCAGGGGCAGCAAGGGGGGCACAGAAAGGAAAAAACGAGCACAATCAGGGGCAGCAAGGGGGGCACAGAAAGGAAAAACGAGCACAATCAGGGGCAGCAAGAGGGCACAGAAAGGAAAAACGAGCACAATCAGGGGCAGCAAGGGGGCACAGAAAGGAAAAAACGAGCACAATCAGGGGCAGCAAGGGGGGCACAGAAAGGAAAAAACGAGCACAATCAGGGGCAGCAAGGGGGCACAGAAAGGAAAAACGAGCACAATCAGGGGCAGCAAGGGGGCACAGAAAGGAAAAAACGAGCACAATCAGGGGCAGCAAGGGGGCACAGAAAGGAAAAACAGAGCACAATCAGGGGCAGCAAGGGGGGCACAGAAAGGAAAAAACGAGCACAATCAGGGGCAGCAAGGGGGGCACAGAAAGGAAAAAACGAGCACAATCAGGGGCAGCAGCAGGGCACACAGACGGAGCTGTGTGGTGGGGGAGCGACCTACCAGTCAAGGTCAGGGGTCAGGTCAGGGGTATATACAATGTTCCAGTCAGAGGGATTTGCCATAAAATCTATGTTAAAATTACTTAAAACTATAAAACACAATTGGGTTCAGACAGTAGCATCAAAACAGTGTTCTTGCATTTCGTAGTGGTAAATGCAGGACGTATTTTGATAAGATACTCAATAAAGTACATGTATATTATACTTAAAACTCGCTGACTTGGGGTTGAGCTCACAAAAAACCATCCGGTTCTCTAAAATGCAACAAATTCAACAAATGACATAATAAGGAAAAACCATATACTAGCATTGCAAGATGAATATACACAGTACGTACTTTGGTAAAGTGCATAATAAAGTGCGCATGCTGTACATAAGAGAAATGTTTGTGCTTGGAGCTCCCTGACTTGGTCCTAGGCGCTAGAGATCCGTTCACTCCTTGATTACGATGCTAACGTGAAGCTTATGTGTCTAGGGGATACCAAAGGCTATATTTAAATCGTGCTATGCAGTTCTTGAATAGCAAACAAGTATATTGATGTGGTGAATAGTTATTTTCCTAGCACCTTCCGTAACTTAACAGATAATGCAATATACTTGTAAACTGTGTAGCAGACCATGTCTGTTTGTAGCAACTGTAAATATAACAGTGCAGTTCTGCATTGTTTAATCTTCAGGGTCCTCAACAAGGGGACACGCAAGGCCTCCCTGATCTTGTTATATAGCCCACACAAAGAGAAAAAATGCAACTGTGATTGAGCAGAGGCAGAATCACAGGGACACACTGTAAGGTCCCGATCACATCTAGCTGTTAAAGGATAAGCAACCAGAAAATGTGACATGCCAAGTCAGACTCTAACTACGTAATAATGATGGGAACAAGGAATAGTGAGCAGATATGGTTCCATGAGCATACTTGTTACTAACATACCATATATTTTGACTGAACGTTTGCTAAGCTCCCCTCCCTCTCTTTTCCTCATTATATGGTCCATCCATTCTTTCTTGACCAAAGCTTTCATGTGCCTAGAGATACTCATGGGGTTATTGAAACGATCTTGCCTCCCTATCATTGTCAATTGTGATTTGACATACTCCAACCAATCAATGCTGCCTGCCTTGTCTAGCTTCAAACAATCATTGATTGCCTTGGTTAGTGCAACTTCCGGGCGATTCCAAACTTAGATCCATAGCATTAATGGAGCCAACAAAACAAGATCTCTTACATGGTTGAGACCCAATTGTTTGTGACAAATGGATGCCGGAACAGTCCTAGGTAAGCGTAAGAGTTTGCATAGAAATTTGTTTTCGGCAACCTGTAATAGTGAAGGCTCAATGATTCCCCATATCCTTGTTCCATAAATAGCTGATGAGACACATCTAGCCTTATATATGTTGAGCAGTACACCCATTGGGGAGGATCCTAGTATCTTAGTGAACTTATGAATAAGGCCCACGTTTTGTTCGAAGTAGGAGCATCTGACCCGACCCAAGTGTTTCCAATTGAATTCCTTGTCAAAAGGTAACCTGAAATACATCAGTGTGCTCACTGTCTCCAATGTTGTACCCTGGATATGGAATGATCCTGTCTTCCTGTTGCAACAACCACAGATCAAAGGTGAAGGACTTTGTTTTATTGGTTTGCAGCCATAGGGATCCCTTGTATATCACCAAGTGCAATCTAGATAGGATCGCAGTTCAGATAAATGAAATACTAAGGAAATGCCAGAATATTCTGTTATCAATATTCAACATGGTTAACTTAATAAAATGTACATTCTGCCTAAATTTACTTTCTTGTTTAACTGTATCCCACTATCTTTCAATAATTCCAGTTTAGTTAAGATTCAGGAACATATTACCAGCATCATCTGGGTCTCCAAAGGAATGAGATTAGTGTGGAAAAAGCTAAGGAGCAAGCTAAAAAAGGGAGGTCTGCTACTCTCACATGCACAACTTTATGGTGGGCTTTCCAATTCAAAACCCTTACGATGCTTATAGCAACTCCAGATCGGTCATACGGAGGCCTAATGCTTCAGGCTATGTTACATAGTCACAGCACAAACAATGGCTTCCTATAGAAGTGAGTGCTCCTAAATTATGTGACTCAGAGTTCTAAAGGCAGTTTCCACAATTTGGTTTAACATTAGGTCCAGATGGCGGATCCCTTACTTTATCGAATTCATGCCCCTATAGGACTCGTTGTTTATCCTGGAGATGCTTTGAGCCTCCAGCTCAAGGAGGCACGCATAAATAAATGGTGGAGGCGCATGACTTGAAAGGGTTGGACTACGTACGAACCAGGACAAAAGAAACATTTTCCAAGTCCATGGATTTACAGTTTTCGTCATGGTATGCAGCATAGAGATGGGAGGAGAAGGTTGTACGTAGCTAGAAAAAAAGTACTACAAACTCCAGGAAGTGCCAGATCTTCTTTTACTGAATGAAGGCAGCCCTTGCTTTACTGATTCTTGCCTTTATGTCAGCTTCTGTTCCTCCCTGCTTGTCTATGACACTGCCCAGGTAGGTGAAGGCCTGAACCTCTTCCAGTGCATTGCCTGCAAGAGTGACTGCAGTTATGCTGGCCATGTTAGCCATCAGAATCTTGGTTTTTCTCCTGTGGATGTTGAGGCCATGTTTTGCTGATGTGGCTGCCATATTGTTGGTCTTCTTTTGCATCTGCAGCCTTCAAAGTCCAAGTTGTTGAGCTGCGGCCAAGGTGTCCTTTGGATCCCATTTCTTTTCCTTGCTATGACTGTCTTCATTATTCAGTCTATGGCCAACAGGGAAAGAAAGGGTGACAGCAAACAACCCTGGTGAACTACTGTCTTCACTTGGAAGCCTTCCATCAGTTATCCTTCATGGACTATCTTGTATGTCATTCTCTCGTAAGAGTTGCTGATGACTCTTACGAGTTTATCTAGCACACTGTGGTGGTGGAGGAGTTTCCGAAGGGGCTCTCTGTCCACGTTGTCAAATGCCTTCCCATAGTCGATAAAGTTAACATAAAGGGGGAAATTTCATTCCATTGATGGCTCAATGATGATGTGCAGTGTTGCGATCTGGCCTGTGCAGGATCTATCTTTGAAGATCTATCTTTGAAGAAGCCGGCTTACTGGTCTCGCCGCTGATCAATGACTTGATCCTTCATTCTGTTCAGGATGACTCTGTTGAACAATTTGCCTGGGGTTGATAGAAGATCTATCCCTCTGTAGTTTGCGCAGTTGCTCAGGTCACCTTTCTTGGGGATCTTGATGAGATATCCCTCCATCTAATCTGATGGCACCCTTTACTCTTCCCGAATCCTTCCAAACATGGGGTGGAGCATGTCTACTGATATTGCAATGTCTGCCTTCAGTGCTTCTGCAGGCATTTTGTTAGGTATTGCTGCCCTCCCATTTCTCAGATGTTTGATGGCTTGCCGTATTTCTTCCTTAGTTGGTCTGCTATAATCGATCGGCAAGTCCTTGTCAGCTGGCTAATGTCTGGTGGAGACTGCAGCAGGGGCTGGTTCAGAAGTTCTTCAAAGTGCGCCATCCATCTTCGTTGTTAGCCCTCGTTACCCATGATTGTTTTCCCAGCTTTGTCTTTAGCAGGTCTTTCTGGCTTTTCGTATCTGACAAAGAGTTTCCTTCTTATGTTGTAGAGTTCTTTCAAGTTTCCATGGCTTGCTGCTTCCCGGGTTTCTGTGACAAGACCATTGATGAATCTTTGCTTGTCTGCTTAATCTTCTCTTTGCTTCCTTGTTGGTTTTGGTGTATTCGCCTGGAGCTTTTTCTTTTTCTGCTCTTGTTCGGCTGGTGTTGATGGCAGCTTTCTTTTCCTTTCTCTCTTGGAGTTTGCGGAGAGTCTCTGTACGTATGACACTGCATCTACAGAAACAATATCGACAAACACAAATATTACCAAAACAATATCAAAACCAAAAATATTGTGATCCTATACTTACTCAGTAAATACACAAATATCAATGACAAAAAACATGATAAAATATATAAAATATTGAAAACAAAAATAAAAAAATAACACATTTTGCCTACATATTAAAACTAGGGAAACGTAACAAAAATCATGAAAACCAAAGTAGCTAACACTAGCAAATCAACATAATTTTAAATAAAAACATAATTTTATTTAAAATATAAATGCACTAAATATAACTAAGTCAATATAAAATGAATGTTCATTAAATAAAGAAAAGCGTATTAAACAAGCATTAACCGTAAATGGTGCAAAAAAAAATCAAATTAGTCTCTAACCAACCAATCAAATGAAACTTAAAAACAGTTAGCAAATATAAATGCTTTTCCAATTAGCAAATAGTATACAAAGTCCACAGAGAGCAAAATATTTCCTAAAAAACTACAGCAGGACAGCATCACTCTGGAGGCTTGCACATGGATAAAAGAAGAATGCAACATTTAAACAAACCACTAAATACTGCAAACAAAATACGTTTAACTATAAATGAAAGCCCAAAAAATTAATAAATATCTCAAAGTATGTTAAAATTACAAATAATTAAAACAATGCAACATGTTCATTTCTCCAAATAACGGCTACATCCTCTACACGTAGAAAAAAAACAAAAGGAAAAGGAAAAGAAATAAAAGACATGGACACTGACTTATTGGAAATACAAAAAAGTCACCTCAAACGTAAGTATTGTAATCAAAGTCCAATATTAAAATTCAATTAAAAATAACCCTTTAACAATTTAAAAATATAACTAAAGTAAAAAATCCTTTATTAAATGTAACATGAAAAAATTAACTGCCACAACATATTTGTCCTCTCAACAGACAGCAAAAAAGGATAACTGTGCCAAAAACAACAACAAACAGACCTGCAAAGGAACAATCTACAGCTAAAATTACGTAAAGACAAGATCCAAATTTAAGGCAAAATGTGCAGCAGGAATGTAAAAATCTTAAAATAAATATAATATCACACATTTATTAAAAAATAATTTATATGATGTATTAATATAATAAAGTATATTTTTTATACCTTAAGACCCACATATAAAATGTCAGAAATAACAAACTACATCAAACCCCAAAAAGGAAAGCAGTTTTTAAATTACAGAATATATACTTATAGTATGGAGAGCATTTCCTAGTGAGAACACACACTAAAGATTCACCAAATATTCTTCCAATACATGCTGTGGAATGGGTACCAATACCTGTTAAATAGTTGAAAGCATTAGGGAAAATAACTACCCCCCTAATATTACTGGAATAGAAGTCAGAAATATTTTACAGGGTCTAAAAGAGATAAAATGCTCTCACAAGAGCCAACAGGAAGGCTACTTAATAATATACTAAACATTCCTGTGCATTTCTGTACAAGCAACTGGCAATCTACCTGGCATAACAACCTCAAGAGGATTAATTGCCAGAACATGTAGAACAGCAGGAAAATACATGTAGCACCTAAAGAATATGAAGCTGTAGATGTACCCCAAAACACTTCCTAATCACACATAAAACATTTGTTAACTATATAACAACTTTAATAACAATACAACAATGATTATTTACACTAACAATAATAACTTACTAATATTAAAGCAATGTAACACATGGTTATTTGATGGCACTTTTAAATCATTCCCCCAACCATTCAGTCAAATATACACAATACAGTGCATGGTTAATGTCAAAATACAAACATACCATTAGTTGATTGCTTGCACCGATCAGCCCACAGATGCCAACCCAGGTATCACATTCCATGAAGGAATGACTACAACAGCATCATGTGCCTAGCCTTAAAGAAAAACAATGCAGTAGAAATGTAGCACAATTTTGTTTAAAGAATACTGGAAGAAGCTACTGTACAGTCTACCAATTTCTAGACATACTTAAAAAAGAAGAAAGATAACAGGAGCTAAGAATGGAACAATCCCTGATACAACTCAAAGCAAAAATATCCAAGCTTTCAAAATGCCCTTATTTCTAGAGTTCAAAGTAAGACTCTTTTCTAACCACCCAGCCCTGCTATATCTAGACTCAGTAGGAAAAACCCTAATTAAAAAAAAAAAACACACTAAACAGCAATCCCATTTAACCTCTTTAAAACACAAACTCTCATACTTTATTAACAGATATTTCTAAATATTAAAGCAAATTCAAAATACTAACCTGAATAGTTAAAAAGATCGAAAATTCTAATTCATAATTAAAATTTACTATAATAAATATTTAAACATAAATAAAGACTGCAAAACAGTCCACATTATTTTAAATAAACAAGCACTTTTCTCCCACCTATAAAATATACTTATACCATAGAAATTCATGTTTTCAGCCAATAAATAAACAAACATAGGATAAAAGAAATTACATTGCTCACCCAATTACATAAATCAAATAAAAGAAGACAACACTTATGATTTCCTAGCTGAGGTCTGGACAGTGAAATGACAATCCAAAAAATACAATCTGCTAAAATAATCAATATAAAGGAGCAGAAATATTCAAAATAAACCATAGAAAATCAGAACATCCAATATGAGTCCCAAAGTCCAGGAAATCCATTCAAAACCTGAAAAAATAGAAATAAATAAATAGACTCTCCAGGAAAATTCAAAAACAAAGGAAAAAGTAATTTTGGTTAAGAAATAACCAGCTCCTTTTCTTTGAAATAAAATTAAACACATGCAGTGTAAAAAAACAAAAAACGATGTACGAAAATATAAATCTGCGACTGAAAAAACCACATAAAACACACTCAGAAAATCACCCTGGTATAAAACAAACCACAGTTAACAAGCACATAGATCATATATATAAAATACACATACGGATTACATTTCACAACAAAGGGCCCAATTCGGATCTCATGCGGAAAGCAAACCGAAAGACTTGTGTCTGGAATGCTTTCCATACGACTCTTGTCAGGGTAGTCTGACCGAGCAAGTACGATGCATTTGAATGCATACGGATATGATTCGGTTGGACTCCCATTGACTTCAATGGGAGACTGTGTACCAAAGGCGTACACAGGCTCCCATTGACAAAAGGGGTGGTTGGGGATCATCATGCACCCTGTGGCGGGCACCCCTTGGTGCCTGCCACACTGTGCATGGTCTGAAAGGGGGACCCATGGGTACCCCCATGGGCACAAATCGGAGAGCCCTGGGTGAAGGGGGGCCTGCTACGGCCCCACAAAGTACGATTATCGACAGGCGTTTTGTCTCGCTGAGACCGAGGCGAAGCGACGGTCCAAATCGTGCATCGTACTTGCTCGGTCGGAATTCGGCTCCATTGCGCGGCACGATTCGGCTACGAACGAGTTGTATGGACAGGTTCGGGTCCCGGAAATGATTCGGTCAACGAGTAGGCGATCTTTGCATCATACTTGGTCATTCGGAACGGTGTACGATTCGGTCGGAAACAAGGGCTACGAATCGGATCCGGGAAAGCCAAATCCGATTCGGAGGCCTTCCGAACGACATTGGAATCGGGCCCAAAGTCTACCACAATACTGTAAATGAACATAAACTAAACTTAAAACAGTACTCTAAAATAACATCCAATTATAAACACTAGCTTAATTAAGTCTAAACAACTTCCTTTTGCCACTAAACCCTTAGAAAATAGGTTTACAATAGTCTTACCTGAACCTGAGATCAGACCAGGAAACCATGACCTCAAACTCCACGAATAGCCCAAAATGGCAAAGAAAGACTACAGAATCAAAGAAACTGGGAAAAATGGCAGAAAATAAAAACTAAAATAAACTACAATTCCAACAAAATCAATAGTAAAAACATATTTTATTAATCATTTGATGCGTTCAATACAGGTAAAAATGTTTTATGTATAAATATATCTTAGAAATGCTTATAAAAATATAAAAATATCTTCAGTTCTGTTTAATATATTATGTTTATAAAAGTACGTAATGCAAAAAATGATGCTTGCTAAAATGACTCTAATTACTGTACAGCATGTTTAAAAATATATAACTACAAATAGAAATTTATGTACACTGCCTTAGATCATATGTGTAATTGGAAATATGTTGAATTAAAACAAATATTATTTTTGGGGTAATAAAGAAACATTCCCAAAAACGTCTTGTAATCATTGAAAAATAATGCACAGTTTAAAATGGTCTATACTGAAAGAGATCTTCAGAAGATATATAAAACAAATAAATAAAAAAATATTCTTGATAAAAACTTTATTAAACTAAACATAACAGTTTATGCTATGAAGAACTATAAATTATGTGAACAAATGCTAACAGTTTATGGGTATTATATTTACTATTCCCAACCCAAACTTAACCACACTGGTAAAAGTGTTGGACTTTGGGGGTAGGTTCGGATTTACTATCCCAATAACAAACATCACCAGACTTTGAAAATGTTAGACTTTGGGGCCGATTCCGATTCGTGTCGGTAATTTCTCCGACCGAGCCGGCCTCGGAGAGATTTCCGACCGAATCGGACCCGTGCAGTCCGACCGAACGAGTCCGATGCATTCGTATGCCACCGGACACGAGTCGGTCGGACTCCCAGTGAACTCAATGGGAGCCGGTCGTACAACGCGTACGCGGGCTCCCATTGCCTCAATGGGTGCGAGGCGGACAAGGGCGCCCCTACAGCGAGTACGCCGCGAAGCGCTTTGTGGCGTACACGCACAGGTAGGGGGACCCATGGGTCCCCCTGTGTGCGCCTCGCACGGGTACGCGTACAGGGGGTCCGACACGGACCCCCAAAGTATGGCTCCGACAGCGAGTTCGAGTCGGACGGCGCGAGTCGGTCGGAGCGGTCGAGGTGCGCATCGTACTTACCCGGCCGGAAAACGTCTCCATTGCGCGGTGCGAATCGTGTCCGAGCGAGTCGGTCGGAGCGGTACGATCCGGGAACCAGTCGGTCGGAGCGGTCGGGTCGCCCGGACGAGTCGGTCGGCGAATACGCATCGTACTCGCTCGCCCGGACGCGCGTACGACTCGGTCGGAAAATAGGGCTCCGGATCGGATCCGGTAAAACCGAATCCGATTCGGAGCACTACCGGCCGAGATCGGAATCGGCCCCTTTGTTGGGATCAGATTTACTATTCCAAGTCTATAGTCCCTATGTACCAAATTGTGACCCCCACTAGATTGTTTCCACATCCAAATAATATCTGTTCTATTCTATTCACTCTGGCAGCACCAGTAATTTCTGCAGGCTTATGGTCTGCAGGCTCTACAATCCACCTTATGGACCATAACATTTAGATGGCACAATAATATGCCTCAAAGTTAGGTGCATCCATACCATCCTCCTCTAAGAGACTCATCATCTTGGTCAGAGCCAGTCTCTTCCTCTTGGATGCCCAAATCTAATCAATAACTAGGTATTTAAGTTCCCTGAAACAGGGCCTCTTCAGCACCACCAGTATGGCCACAAAAAGTACCAGAGGCATGGTAGAATGATAATTATAGAAATGGCCACCCACCTCATGGACGAAAGGAGTAACCTGGTCCAAAAAGGAATGGATGCCCTAGCTCTAAATACCACCCACCCAAAGTTCCCAGATACAAAATCATCATTGGAGTGATATATCTGCACCCACAAGTATCAAAAGGCATCAGGTTCACACATCAGTGGGAAGATCTCAAAGGACTCCCTTCGAGTTTGAGGCTCAAATTGCCAAGTGCATGTGCCAAAATATGTGTTAATGCTATGAATGTATGAAATCCCACCCAACAAGTGGTGGCTCCTGTAACTACCTCACCACACCAGATCGCAACTATGAAAACAATTGTACTCAGTACTTATCAATCTGTGGTGCGTGTGGGACAGGATTACACAATGTTAGAAAGTATGCTTTTAACCCTGTGCCTTCCCCAGAATTAAATGAGAGCCTCCAGCTTGATATCTCAAGTCATCCCCCCATTCTTAGGCCTTAAGCCCCACCAGTCAGCATCCCTACAAATCATCTTGATAGAAGAATAATGCGATTTCCCAGGCCTACTTAGCTGTGGAGCCATGTTTGTGACTTCAAAGCAACAAGTAAGAAATCAAGGAGTGACCTTTTGACAGGGCCCCAATGTATCAGAGGTCAATGGCCCTGTCGAGTCATCAGAGTCATCCTGTGATACGTGCTCAGTTCCTGACATGTGTCCACCATGTTCTTTGCATTTCATGACATCCTGCATAAGCTTTGCTTCCTCTTGTGGAGCTTGCTTTGTGGATGGGTGACCATCTGATGACTTTCTCTTTTTCCAGTTAGGTCTTGCTCTGCATACCCTCTGTCTAGAGGGCTAGATCTGCGGATACCCACCCACTCTGTCCAGTGTGAGGCCTGCAATGGTCAGATGTATCAGGTTTGCCTTAAATCTTTTGCCTGAGAGATTGTTTGATATCCAAGAAAGCACAGTTCTGTCGTTGAACCTGCAAGGTGCAATCTGGGAATATGTGAATTATAGAATTATCCAGTACCCAATACCCATGTTTCCTGGTGTGTTGTAGGATAGAATCACAATCACTAAAGTACAACCGTCTATACACCACTGGTTGGGGCTGCGCTCCCCACATCATTATGCATCCTGGAACTCTATCTGCTTGTTTCACCAGTTTTCAAAGAAATGTTGTCCACACTGTTCCCTGTAAGATACGCGCACGCACCTCTGTCCCCCTGAGCGTGCAGTGCAGTGTGTGAAGCGAGCACACAGCACATCCCGCGAGAGCATTTCCTGGTTGCGGAGGACGGAGGAAGAGACCCCATGAAGAGAACACGAGGGAGCGGCAGGTAAGTGTGACTCTTGTGGCAGCCTGTGGGATTAAGGAGGGCAGCATTTACCAGCAAGTGGCTCCTGCACTTGCTGCATTTCTTTTGTTTCTAGAGCAAACTATGGGGCAGTTTCTGTGCTTTTGTTTGAGTATTCATGTTAATTGCAGTGCCTGTCACGAGCTGCAATTAACATGAATACTTTCACAAAAGCACACAATCTGCCCCACAGCCGCACTTTAGTAACAAAAGAAATGCAGCAAGTCTACAAACACGGCGTGTGCTTTAAGAATCACCTGAAAGCACACGCCGTATATGTAGACTTTCTGCATTTCTTTCTTATTAGAGCGGGGCTGCGGGTTGATTGTGTGCCTTTGTTAAAGTTTTCGTGTTAATTGCATCTTATGACAGGCGCTCCGATTAACATGAAAACTTTAACAAAGGCACACAATTACTGCAGCTGCACTCTATTAAGAAAAGAAATGCAGCAAGTCTACAAACATGGTGTGTGCTTTCAGGTGATTCTGAAATCACACGCCATGTTTGTAGACTTGCTGCATTTCTTTTTTTAATAGAGTGCAGCTGCAGGGTTATTGTGTGCATTTCTTAAAGTTTTCATGTTAATTGCAGCTCATTACGGGCGGTGCGATTAAACTGAAAACTTTAACAAAAGCACACAATCATCCCGCAGTTGTGCTCTATTAAGAAAAGAAATGCAACAAGTCTACAAACACGGCGTGTGCTGTCATGTGATTCTGAAAGCACACGCCATGTTTGTAGACTTGCTGCATTTCTTTTCTTAATAGAGCTGGGCTGCGGAGCGATGTGTGCATTTGTTAAAGTTTTCATGTTAATTGCAGCTCATGACGGGCGCTGCGATTAACATGAAATTTAACAGAGGCACACAATCACCCCGCAGCTGCGCTCTATTAGGAAAAGAAATGCAGCAACATAGCTGCCAAGGTTTCAAATTGCTATGTGGAATGTTTTGAGAATTTCAGTGTAATTATGAGTGACATTTGAACAGGGCTGGCTTTAGTGCTGGTGGCGCTCAGTGCGGCGATGTTTGTTGGCACCCCCAATGACTACCTCCGCCATGGATACCCTCATTACCACCCTTTAACAGTGCCCCTCAAGTCTCCATATCCTCTCTCTCATGCATTTATTTTAATAGCGCCACTCATACCAGTGTAAGGTGTTAAGCACTTTACATTGCATACATATTACACAGAGACACTGAATCATAGTGTGTAAATCAATGTAAAGGAAATGTTACATCAGACAGAGGACTACAAGGTGCATGAATCACAAGTCATCCATACTGGTAGGCAGTATAGTTTAAAAGTGCTTGGTCTGAAGAAGCACACACTGAGAATTTAAAACGTAACACCATGGTTGGGGGTTGGCTTTACTAATAAGAATTGATTTCTACCCAATTGAACCATTTTTGCAACATTAGGATAATGAAAGACTGGGGGAAAAATCATAATGCTCTAATCTATACCTTGCAGTTTGCATGCAGCTCTTTGATGATAGTTAATGGCTCACTGTTATATATTAGGATTTAAACTTATAAACTGCAAGTAACAAAAGGGGCTCTCTGACAGAAGCAGTAATGCACTGACCTATTTACATTGTATACAATTTGTGATTCGCATGGTTCAACTGCTTTGCATCAGGCATTTTAACCTCCTGTGCTACTTTATGATGGGTCAAACCTTCCACTAGACAAAACTCTGATCTCTCTGCAGCAGGTCCATCAAACTCCAGAGTTATCTTGGCATTTTTATGGTTGCCTAAAAATTGTTGGAGGCAAGGAACGTGGCAGCCAGTGCTTTTAAAACTGTATTGTACTTAAAAACACAGCGCCCTTCCAAAGTCAGCGCCCGGTGCGGTGGCACCAATCGCACCACCCTAGAGCTGGCCCTACATTTGCATGACTATGAGTGACACTTTATCGCAAGCAATGAAGATGAGGGAAACATAGAAATATCAGAAATTACACCCCTCACTCCTCCTTTAAAATTCATGAGGGACTATTTTAAAACACTGAAAAGTTTGTTGTCATTACACATGCAATTTGGTATGCCATCAATGTTTAATACAGGCAGAGCAAATTATTTTAAATGCACTGCTGTGAACATGTTTTCTTTAGCTGGAGTTAAAGATTCAAACATAGTTTCATTGCAAAAGCTTGCTTTTATTGCATCTGCATCTGTTTTGAGAGGTTTTAGCCTTTCCACGACCCACTCAATCACTAATGCAGAAAGCCTAGTAAAATGCAGGTCGTATCGTCCCTTCCTGCCAAGTACTATTAATATTGTAAATGTTGTCAAAACTTATACATTTCCAGACCTGAGCTGCCAACTCAATGAGTGATCTCTTCCTTTCCGCAGGGCGCAGGAGGCAGTCACATCTTTTGATATCCTTCCTCTCTCTGTAGAGATGACTGTGCGACCTCCTCTGCTCTCCCAATATTCACGCATGAGGACAGGCAGTGGTGCACAAATAAACATAATAGCCGCTGTGCCTCAACAGTGAGTTCCTGTTGGCAAATGGACACATTCACATGATGCCAATGTCACTTGATGTGGCCGGCTCGGGCTAAGTGACTCTCGGCAGCAATATGCCGCCAATGTAGTTGATCCAACTCCCAGGCCGGTGCAATCCATTGTTCTGATGAAAGCAAAACTTTTAAAAAGCCGGCAGCACTGCACAATCAATGTGTAGTCAGTACAGTGCACTGACGCTGGTAGGCTCGCAGCGCATGGTCCACCGGCTCTACTTGCTTGATTGCTTCAGCAGCACTCCCCACTTGCTACTCTGTCTCAGTGCTGTCAGTGTGAGGAGGCGCTACAAATGCATGACTAAGCATTTCAGTATGGTGATAGGGACCATTACACTAAAATGCGTTAGTCTCACCCCTGATGCGTGGTACTTGGCAGCACTGAAGCAAGTCTACAAACACGATGTGTGCTTTCAGGTGATTCTGAAAGTACACGTCATGTTTGTAGACTCGCTGCATTTCTTATCTTAATAGAGTGTTACTGCGGTGTAGGATTTGTGCCTTTGTTAAAGTATTGATGTTAATGGCAGCGCCCATCATGAGCTGTGATTAAGGGACATCTTAGTATTTTGGGGGCCCAATTCAGGACTGCATTCAATTTATGATCCAGTTTCAGCTCTTTCATGCACTCTTTGGCCACGTCACTAACAGCACACAGGCACATTGGTCAAAATTCTAAATGTGTTTACATTTAATGTTCAGGGACCACATGTGTTTTCAATATTGGAGTACAGCAGCAGTTCACTAATATTACTGCAAATAATCTCTGTGACCCCCTCCCATTTCTCATATGTGAGGTGTTGTTTTGATTTAAAAGAACTTTTTTATGGATGTTTCATTAAACAAAAACAAAACCTTTATCTGCAAAATTTCTGTAATAGACTAACACTTCACGTACATTAAAAATAAATTAAGGGAAAACTGTATTTAAACAATATGTTTAAGAATTAATTAAGGTCATCAGGGCAAAACTCTGCAGAACAGAGCTGGCTCAATCAGGGGGCCCCCTGAAAGGTTGGGGCCCTGGGCCAGAGCCCACTTTGCCCATACCTTAAAACGTCTCTGATTAGCATGAATACTTTCACAAAAGCACAAAATCTTCCCCGCAGCCTTGATCTACTAAGAAAAGAAATGCATCAAGTTTAAAAGCATGAAGTGTGCTTTCAGATGATTCTGAAAGCACACGTCGTGTTTGTAGAGTTACTGCATTTCTTATCTTAATAGACCGTGGCTGCGGGGCAGATTGATATGGAGATCAGAAAATCAGGAGCCTAAAATCAGACTTTAAGTGGAATGGAAAAACTCAAAGGGGCGTGGCCGATATAATTAAGGGCATGGCTTAAAACACATAAGTTAGAAGTCTCTGCTTAGCACAGTGTGCCGCCCGACTGGTATTTTGCTGCTTCTTTTTGTCTTTGCATCCAGATATATCACACAACAAGTAACACCTCAAGTAAGCCAGGACTATTGGCTTTGTCAATGTTTGTTAGTTGCATAAGGTAAATAAGCAACAACAGTGGCATCTTTGTATAAAATGATTGAAATGCTTCAGTTCTGAAATGATGAGACTGAAAAAGAACTGTAACGAGTCCCTTTGGAAAAAACAAATCTTAACTTGGCAGCAATACTACCCTTCACTGCCTTTGATGTATTTTTACTCGGAGGGCAAGGGCAATAATAACATTTTGGTGGGAAGGCAAAATTCCTGCGATGATTTTTTCAAGCTAGCTCCACTATTTTCATTTAAGTAAATTTTACAATTATATCAATTATAATTGTATTAGGAGCATGGCTGATGGGCAGATTGTGTGCCTTTGTGAAAGTATTCCTGTTCATCACAGCACCCGTCATGTGCCTTCCTCACCTTAAACAATCCATTTCTCATCTACTTAAGCAGCATTGTGTCGCCGATCGAGAAGATTTGGGAGTAGATGATGACTAGAAGAGGGTTCCGATGATTGGACGTTATTGAAGACTGTCTACACTGTGTTCTCCAGATCTCCTGCAAGGAAGTCCAAGCTGGATGAAATCTCATCAGTCGTAGAATGTGAAGTGGTCTCCTTTCGACCATTGAATGAAGTCTGATGGCTTTTAAGGCATTATGCAGTTGTTGCACATATTCGTAATTACAAAGCTGTTCTTAAGTACTTTGAGCATGAGAAAGTTGAGGAGAATGATCTAGTTGCTAAATATTGTTACAAAATGTATCAGACTCAAACTACCATATTTCCCTTGCAGTACTTAATGACATTCTGAGCAAATTTGTATCTTTGTGCAACCTGTTCCAAAAAAGTTATTTGACTACTGTTGAAGCTGTACAGTATGCAAGAGCAAAGATTGGCCACATTAAGGAACAGTACATGGGGGACACTGTCTTTTGGAGCAGCACAGTAAGAGATCTGATGGTGTTGTACAAGGAAGGACAAGAGTTTGACAGTGGGCCTATTTTGTCTTTTGTTACCCTTCTTTGTGAGCACATGCAAAAAAGGTTCCCTGAAGATGAACTGGAAGAATGGACAAGTTTTGAATTCCAAGCAATAGCAGCACAATCACATTTTCATTTTGGGACTGAGAATGTACAAAGACTTGTTGAAAAGTATAAAAATATCTTGGTCCTGGGTGATTGCGAAACACCAGAACATGTAAAGGGTGGGTTATTTACCACCTTTCAAGACATGTTGAATTTCACTGTACGCAATGCTGCTCAGAATAGTGTGGTGTCTCAGCTTGTTGATGTCTGTGCGACATTTCAATAATCTAGTGCAGATTGTGAATGATGATTTAGCCTCATGAACACTATCAAGAGTAAATTGAGAAATAGACTAGAGGAAAAGCATTTGGATATGCTGATGAGGACAAAGGCCTACCTCCTGAATAGGAAAGTTGTCTTCAATAGAGTTTATCAGCACTGGAAAAATGGCAAGGCTCGATGTGAGAAGCTACCATGTCACCCATCTAATGTTGGCACTTGACTTGTGTGAATGGCCCTCTCCCACAGTCCATGTTTGCCTGGATGTCACACATTTAACAAACTATCTCTCAGGTGGGATATCCAGACATTACTCAGTAGCTTTCATATCAAATTGTAAACATGGTATTTTATTGTGTAACTTATTGTGTATATGTGATCTTGTATAGGCTACCAATATTTCCCCACCCTATGAACAGTGCTCCAGTTCAGAATTTTCAGTAAAACCTTATAATGGTATTACTGTTGGTGTCGTATGCTTTTCTAAACCGAAGTGTACTTGCCTGTGTAACCAATTCACGTCATGGCGTGTATATCTAAATTGCAAAACTGCCTTAAGACCCTTTTCGTGGTGCTGTATGTGTGGAAATGCACCATCTTTTCTATTTTTAAAGCAAAGGTTTGGAGTGATATTTGGTGCTGCATCAACACATGCAGCGCACATAGACCTTACACTGCCGCACACAGAGGAAAAAAATTAGATGGAACATTGGTTGTCACCCTTGAGATACTCAGGGAATTCTAATCAAACGAGTATTACTGCAGCTCAAGTGCCCTTCTGCATCTTCTACCCTAGCATGTAGGAATTTGATTGCTGCAGATAATTTTTTGACGTGAAAATGAAGCTCCTCTACCTTTGGTCGCAGGGAGCCTAGCACGGATTTATTGTGTGTCACCCTTTCTGCTAACTCCCGATGATCTGTCCGAAGTAAGTCCATGTCAATATCAACTATATCTATCTTATTTTCAAGAGTTTATTTAGGCCCTGATTACGATGTCAGGCGGAGTTTCCTCCGCCCGACATTGTCTCGGTCAAGAGATGGATCGACACCCAGTCAGCGGTCCCGACCGACTAATTAGGATGTGACTGAACACTGTTTGGTCGCATTCTTATACTTTACAATGGGAGCATGTATTCCTGTCAGAATGCATGCTCCCATTGTAAAATAGGAGGTGCAGTTCATCCCTGCACCCCGTGGCAGGCATCTCAAGGTGCCCTCCATGGGGTGCAGAGATCAACAGGGGGGCACCATAGCTGCCCCCCCTCGGCCTCCAATTGGAGGCCCTGCACTCAAGGGGGCCCTGCTGGGGGACCCCAAAGTTCCGACAGCCTTTCTGTGTTAGAAAAGCCAGCACAGAAAGGCTGCCGAAACCCGACATCGTAATCCCACCGGTGGAAAGATCCGCCCCAGGGATTACTGGGCGCATTCCGACTGGCGGACGAGCTCTCTAAGCCCACCAGAAGCCAGTCAGAATGACCGTTCGGGTTCCTTTCCGACCCCCTCCTTCATAATGAGGCGGTCAGAAAGGAATCCGACCGGCATATTACTATGCAGTCGGAAAGGCTCTGACCGGTGGGAGCTGTTTCTGACTGCATCGTAATCAAGCCGTCAGTGTCTAAGATTGCTTGTTGGATGGCATCACATTTTTCAGTATTGCCTTCCAGAGTCGTTTCAACTGATCTCAGTGCCCCCTCAGAGCTAGAGTCTCTCTTGTCACATACTTCCATTGGCTTTTCACTGAGTGGCCCTTTTCTGCACCTTGGCCATGCCATTTTTGCAGAATGTCATATTACCAAAAGGTGCAATTGCATATAATGATACAGTGGCCTGACGCAGTCCCCAAGCAATATGACAGTCACAGAAACATTGGCCGGGGGATGAAGGCAACCAGGAAGAAAGGTCAAAAGGGTCCCAAGTCCTCAGCCTCTACCATCTAGGTGTGGCACAGTGCCCTCAGATCATAGTCAAATCTATTCACCTATGGGGCATTTCAAACTGAGGTGCTGTTCTCATTTCTTATCTGACCACCCATTTAGGGTTCAAGGGGGCCAAAACAGCTGCACCCGAGGGCCCAGTCCGCTAACCTCATGATCAAGGGAAGCCAATCTATGTGCTCCGGAGGACCATACTCCTGTTTCCAGGCTGGCTCACCCGGGCAGTATCAAGCCCGCCAGCAGCACCGGTGATATAGGATTCTGCGATCAGGCTCGGCCTATCACCTCCAGAGAGCTAGACTCCCCATCAAGGCCTCCTCTAGCTCGGCTCAGAGCAGCAGCTCCATCCTGACTGCCTGCGGGGCCATCACTCTAAGCCATGTCCTCCATTAGCGAGCCGATGCAGGAGCCATTATTTGTCCCAAACTGGTGCTCCCTTTATGTATTGTATGTCCTAGGGGGCATGGAGAGTTCAGTTGCCAAGGTATTAATGTGGATTAAGAGTGATTCTGGGGTGCCACTCCATCTCCCACCCGGCCACACCATTCCACCTCCAGATGTAACCACGTTGGGGAAAGTATTGGACTTTGAGGTGGAGTTAAATTTACTTTTCCCACTCCAACTTTAATAACATGATGGAAAATGCTGTACTTTTGCATTTCAAAATTAACTACCCCCAGAAAAAATAATAGTTACACTAAAAGAACTGCATTACAGCAACCCACATTAAATATATCAGAAATCCAAACTTCCTAAATCTTGAAACAACCTCACGCAACACATCAGGGCCTCCTCCTCACTTCTTGAATTCCGCAATAGGTTGAAGACCTGGCTATTCAATTAGTCTTCTTGTGGGACCATCAAGACTGCCTATATTCAGGCCCAGCTTCACCACTTGCCTCCACTCACCTACTCAACGCCTGGATAAAAGCAGCGCTCTACAAATCCAGCTTACATTACATGACATTACAAAAAAATGTAAACCACACAAGATAAAACATTAAATTGAAAGTACTACAATAAAAAGGCAGAAAAAACAGTTTTTAGGCTATAACTTACAAATTAAAAATATACATAAAAAAATCATTTAAAATATTTTTTAAGTAACTTTTATTAATTCAAATTACATAAAATACCAAATTCCTGCATAAAAATACAAAAATCCCAAAGCACCTTTAACTAAAAGCTATGTATATAATAAAACAATTAAATATTCTTATTTTAATTAAACAAAGATAAAAAATGTAATTATAAGGAAAACACTTTTATTTAAATTACATTACAAAACATTCATTAGATATTTAAAAATACAACAATATTAAAACTTTTTTAAAGACATGCTACACATTTCATATAAAAATTAGAATTTTGTATAAATAAAAAAAGAAAAGAAAACGTAATTTAATAAAAATAATTTATTGTACACATTTCAAAAATTGAAAAGTAAAATTAGCACAAACCACTTTTAGGCTGAACAAGCATTAAAAATGTTAAATGTTAAATTACTCCTTACCCTATTCCCCTACAAACCCATCATCCCACTCCTCAAATTATTATACCAAAATAACAATCATTTCAATAAAAAATTAATATGTTTAAACAAAAAATACACAAAACACACTTCAGAAAAATTATATCAATTACAACAAAAGAACAAAAAGGGATATTTTTAAGAACAACATTAAAAACTACTTAAAACAATAATCTTACCTGTGAATTTATCACTCACAATATTTTTGACATTATGATATTTAAGACATGATATTTGGGTCTCACAGGATTCTTTAAAACAATATTTTGTTGGGACACCTTGTGAATGATTAACACCTGCATCGGCAGGTTAGTAACCTGCCATTTATCTGTGATCCCAGCTGGGGCAGCAAATCATTGATTCCTTGCAGTGTGATTCAGAAGGAGGAAGAGCACGCCTCTTTCGTGCACCCTTCTCCTTCTGAATCGCAATGTGTCACAATGTGAATATTATATGTCAGGAAGACATTAACAACTTGCAAGGTAAGTTTGGTACATTGTGACTTGTGGTTTTACAGTCATAAAATCTGTGATTTACAAATCGCAGGCTTTGCAGATCCAAAACCAACTAGTACATTTGGCTTTTTATTCTTACTTTTCCAATCTATGTAAGGCTATCACTGACATTTAAAATGAAGCCACTTGTTGAGGCAGGAACTTCATTTCTACAAATGAACTTCAGACCATGAACTTCATTTGTGGCTGCAGGAGTAACCAGTATAGCCTTAGAGCAGGCCGTAGTGGGCTCTAGGGCCATTAAAGGTCCACTCCAGTGTTAAAGACACAAGCCGAAGGCAAGGGCCTTAAAGAAGGGAGCGGGCCAGTAATGGCTGGTACAGCCCCCAATGGAGGGCTCTAAGGCTATTAGAACCTCACGCCCCTCAGGGGCAGAATATTCGAATTTCTAAAACAAAGGCTTTCTCTGAGCCGGAGTGGGATGAAATCCCCACGGGCTCTGTGAGGCCTCTGTTAAACATTGGAATGTTGATGCAGTAATGTATTCAAATTTCTCTGAAAAAAGAGAAAGTGTTTGTCCAATGAAACCTCTTGCATTAAAACAGTAGAATGTTGGTGTCCATATTCCACTTGCAGTTGCCCAATTTTAGCTGCGATCTGAAGCAGTAGGCGGTACTCCTTTTACTATTCCAGCCTGAATGTGACAGCTTGGTACATGAGAATAACACTGTAAACCTTTGAGCGTTTTCTGCTCTTTATAGGAACACAGAACATATCTGTAACACTTCATTTAAGACTCAGTGTGCAGTTTATATTGCCTGCTCTTGAGACTTTCCAACGAAGAGGTGTTTTAGTGATGTTATTGCTGTGTACCAGTGAAATTCCTATTATACACAAAGGGGCTCATTACGATGTCGGGCCCGACAGTCGGAATCTTCCCTACCGCATCGGAGTCCTTTCGACCATCTCGGTCGGTTTACATTCGGACCACCCGATTACGATGTTCACAGCCGGAACGTGAACTGGATGGTCATTCTGACGCGGTTCCGACCAACTCGCAGAGTATTCCTGTTGGTCGGAACTGCACTGCAACCCCAATGGATGGCGTTTATGCCTTCGGGATTACGATGTCGGTTTCCAACAGCCATTCCGCGTCGGCCTGTCCGACACGGAAAGGCTGTGAGAAAGTGACTTTGGGGGCCCCTAGCAGGGCTCCCTTGCCCCCGCGGCCTATGGTTGGTGGCCGAGGGGGTACCTAAGGTACCCCCCTGTGAAACCCTGCACTGTGTGGCAGGCACCATAGAATGCCTGCCACAGGATGCAGGGTTTTCTACACATACCCCATTTCCCCATAGGAGCCTGTGTTACGCCTGGTTCTCGGGCATTACACAAGCTCCCATAGGAAACAATGGGAATCCGACCAAAAAGTGTTCAGTCGCATCATAATCCGGCGGTCAGAACCGCCGACCGCAAGTCGGTCAGTCCCAAATCCGAGACGGTGTTGGGCGGAGGCTTTCCGCCCGACAACATAATGAGACCCAAAATTTACTTTGCAGAAGCTGTGAGTAACTTCAACTTAAGTATTTTAACTGTGCTGATGATAGTATAGCAGTAGTCAATACAGATAGAAGTTTGAGAATGGTAAATTTTGGCCCTCATTATGACGCCTAGTATTTCCAACTCCCAGAATTTTGATACCGGGGTGCTGGTAACTCAAGAGGGTGGGGAAAATCCACCTCATTATGAGTTGGTTCTAAGGAATGAGAAATTATAGGGAAAATTGATAATTCAGGGTCCGATTTCCCCAATAATTTCTTATGTTTTCCCTGAACATCCACACTGAGATTTTCACTGCTTTAACCAGCCGTACTTTCCACGTGGAAGTAAACAAGGCGGCCGAATTATGTGGCCACTTGCAATGAGGTCCTAAATCCTTCCATAATGAAGATATCAGAACATAGTTTTGAATTATTATAATATTTCCATCGTATTTTTCATCTTAATAAGGTTCTTCACAATTATTATTCAAAACGCAATTAATTTTGCATTCATGATTATCACATAGATTCCTGGTGGGAACATGCCCCATCATGAATTAAATTAAAGGAAACATTATATAATTGTATTAAATAATTGTTATTTTAAAAAGCAATTATGGCATTAATTCTGCCGCTGTCTTGAAAATGTAACATGTTTGCATTGTTAATGTGTTATTTATTTTTACGTGGAAGCATATAAACTTAAGCCAACCACATAATACCTACAGTAAAAAGCGTATTTAAAGAACTGCACGTTTATCTGTAATGCGAGCACTTCTTTACCACCGTCTGGCTTCAGACTCCATCATAAAATGGAATCTGTCCCCCTTTTAGATGACATTCTAAGAACTGCAGTTAATTGTTGTCTATGCCAGCTGGTACTGCTGGAAGACTGCAGCAATTTATAGCGTTGGCGATCCCAAACATTACTGTCCAGGAAGGACTGTAAGAAAGTGTTTGTGAGCATACCAATGGGCTGCAACACAAATTAATTTAAATCAGAATGTTGAAGTTTAGTTACCCTGCACTCGTAGTAAAGACATTGTGGGTCTGATTTTAGGTTTGTCAGATTCAGGCCGTCTGCAGAAATGCCCCATGTGCCGAACTTGTGATTCTCCCAGTTCAGACTGTCAGGGGAAGAGACAGGTTTACACTGACAAAGCCACTACATTGTTGTCCAGTGTAAACCTCTGACATAGTGAGCCATGCTCCTAAGGGCCACCAGGTGACAGTGAAGGTCAGCCCCCTCTATTGAGAGAAGGGAAAGCTTCATGCTTTTTCCCTGCCCGTCACCAGCATGTCAAGGCATGGTGGACACGAGCAGGGAAATGTGGAATGACTCCCACGTGCAAGGAGAAAACTCCATGTGCATTAGGCCATTTTTTGTTTGTTTTGAGAAAATAAATTTCAGCTCAGGGAGTTTATTTTCCAAAAAGGTTTGCCAAGTGAATGCTTTAAACAGAGTGTCCTCTAGGCAATCCTTGAATGCTGTGAAGGGACCTGCCACAGTGGTTGCTCCCTTTACAGTATAGGGATGCCTGCAGGCCAAATAGGGCTTTTTTCTCAGGAAGGAGGAATGGAGGATGGTCTTCCAGGAGGTTCCAAATGACCCCCCCTATGTTTCCCATAGTTGTAGTGCATGCACACGATGCTAGAGAGTGCATAGCTGCTTGAGGGTGGACCTCGAGAATAAAAGAATGGGGTAGGTGTTTTCATTATACAGAACATTATTTGCTACTTGCTCCACCACCTTCCTTCCAGTACTTCTCTCTGTATCATTGTCAGAAGCCGAGCTGCTGGCGTGGAACAGAAGCATTTTATTATTGGCCAATCAGGCAGTATTTGCAAAGCGGAATTGATATTGTTCGCAAAATGTTGGGGCATATTCTCAAGAACGTGCGATAACCATCGCAAAAGTTACTTAACGCAACCTTCAACATCGCGGGAAATTTACGCCGTGTTAACCAAGTATTCACAACACGGCGGTATCATGCGATAGTACCCAGATAAACCGACAACTGTCCGCCTTAAAATCAACGCCACGCCTCAAAAATGCGAAACACGAACGCAAAAATAGCTGCGATGAGGTCAAGCGCGATACAAAAAGCAGCGAAAACCAGCCACAGGCCTGCAAGTCACACGCGTCAGGCGGGAACAATCACCATAAAAGCAGACCAAACAAACGGTGAGATGACAACATCCGAGCACAACCCCACAGCTGTGATGCAGAACAAATGACCATTGTCCAAATCCGACAGTCAGTTCCCCACAAACAGCCACAATGTACATTGACATGCATTCAGCAGGTAACCTGCGCCAATGCGAAAAAAACATGGAACACACTGTGAAACCGCATCTCCCCTTCACATTGCAGAGGGACAAACAACACCCCCTGCACACCGACGTGCCATGTCCATGACCAAACAATAATTGAAGCACGGACCAATGTAGGGGCAGTGACTCCCCCCACGTACATGTCGCCCATGTCACGGGACTTGAGTCACAGGGTGCATCCCTGCATCATGGCGGCACATAACAGAGCCCAAAAGAAGCCCTCTTGTCACTTGAAGGCCACAAATGACAGCCAAAATGGAATGATCTGGGACACATGTGAAACGCCGAAGAGTGGGATACCGTAACAACTGTGATACACAGAACTGGCATTTCTAAAACGTGACACCCTAAACAGCCTCACTGCACAGAGGTGACACACCCACCATCCATAAACAAATCCTAAAATTGTCAGCACAACATGTCACGCCCACACGTGTCTGAGTGAAGTGCCTGTACAGATGAGTGACATGCACGCAGGGAATGTGTCTCGGAATGCATTTATTAGCACATGCTGTGCCTGTGGTCAGTCAACATACTGTGCCATTACTGCTAAGGACCCTCACAATGTGACGTCAACCAGAGAAGAAATTGCCAATGATGTAGTCCCTACGGGCAATTCCTGCTGTGGCTGCAGTGGGGTGTGGTCCACCTGCCTCATCTCCATCATCATCGTCCGGTGCATCTGGCACACGTATCCATGGGGCTCTGCTGCGTACACATATGTTGTGCAACACACAACATGCAACGATCATCTTGCACACGAGGCCTGGGCTGCACAGGAGCCTTCCACCTGTGACTAAGCCCGGGCGTAGTTCGCGAAGTAGCGCTACGCGAAGCTACGCAAAGTGCAGTTCGCACTACGCGAGCTACGCGCAGCACTACGCGAACTGCGTAGTGCACTGTTCGCAATGATTGCACAGTGCCGGATGCTTGTCCGCACTGTGCAATCATTGAAAACGGCATCTTGCACAGTGCGAGCTGTCTTTTACTGCCGCTCGAGTAGATTTTTACTCGAGCGGCAGCTTCTCAACGCGGACTGGTAGTTTCTCATCGCGAGCGGTCGCGAGCATACGCGACCACTCGCAATGAGAAACCTGACCTCCCCGCGTTGAGAATCTCGCCGGGAGGTTTATTTTCCACGCTCGCGATCGGCAACTTGATGTTGCTGATCGCGAACGAGGAAAAAGTCTCGCCGGGATGTCATTTTGCTTGCTCGCGGTCGCCAACTTGACGTTGAGGACCGCGAGCAAGCTAAAATTACCGCTGCACTACGCTACGCGTGTTTGCACTGTGCTACGTGCAATTCGCATTGTGCGAAGTAGCGCAAACTTCGCAAACTACGCGAGCGTAGCGTAGTGCTTTGCCCAGGGTTACCTGTGACGTCCAGGCACCTGAAACGTGACTTCAACATGCCAAATGTGCGCTCCACGGTGCCCCTGGTGCGTCTGTGGGCCAAATTGTACTGCCTCTGGGGCTGTGTGTTCGGGGCCCAGAGGGGTGTCATCATCCAAGTGCAGAGTGCATATCCTTGGTCACCTGTGACAGTGCAGAGAGACATGAGTCAAGACTACGTACTGCTTGATGTGTTGGCAGGGCCACTGCTTCATTGTTGTGTGATATGTGTGAGTTAGTGATACCCGTATGACATGTACTGCGTGTTGCTAATGAGCGGCATCACTGTGTAGTACGTAGCCTCACTGCTGCACCACACCACCCGAGCACATTCACTATTGTGCGCAGGGCGATTGCGTCACATGCACCCCTACAGCACACCATTATCATGCCTGTCTGCGCATGTCAACAAGCCTAGCTACGACACAGTGATTTTGTTTGATTTTTTTAAATATGTTTTTATTGTTTCCAAACAAATCAAACAATCAAACCCATACAATCATTGGCAAATTATATAGGCACGCAGGTAATGACATATAGAGAAGTCAGCATGGTCACATCTGAAGGTAGAATACAAGAAGGTAGCCAATATACAGTAAGTTGGATTCAGTCCGTTAATTTCGAATATACTAATAAAAGAACAGAAAACTGAGCAAAAAATACCTCAGTAAACGCAAAAAGAGTTTCTCTATCCATATCCCTGCTGCCATCAGTCAAACTCCCCTGCCGCCCTCATTTCCCACCCACCTCCCTGGCGTAACACATAAATTGATAATCACTCCAACAATTCCAAGTAGCACGAATGGATCAGTATTGGTGTATTACTTCAGGTATGTACATGATTCCTCTATCACAAGAACTACTAGGCCCCGTGGTGTCAGAGGCTGCTCGAGCTGCACAGTAATCCCCTATATCAGAGTGGGGCAGCCAAGTCACCCGTGGCAAGGTCATCTTCCGTGGCCTCATCCGAAGTTTGCAATAATACTACTAAGTGTTCCCAAGCTCTTGCCATCTCCAGTGCCTTTTCGCTATTAGTCCGCTTCGCTAATTGTAATCGCACTACGCCTTCGCACTCCGCCCATTTTATGAGTTCTGCCTGCCATCTCCGTATATTTGGCCCCATCTGCGTCTTCCAGTGAACGGTGATATCTCTCTTCGCAAGAAGAAGGCCCAAGTCCAAGAATTTACTTGTGACCTTGTTCTTAGAGGTATGGGGAAACCAATGCAGTAAGCAAAGGCCCGCTGTGGGCTCTATTTCTCTATCTGTGACTTCCCGCAATATCGCAATAACCTCCTCCCAGTAACTTCCCAACTTGGGACATCTCCACATCATATGGCAAAAATCCACTCCCACCATAGCACAGTGCGGGCACATTGCCGTATTTATGTCAAAATATTTATAAATTTTTCCCGGAGTAAGGTAGGCCCTATGTAATATATAGAAGTGTACCAGTTGAAATTGAGCATTCCTAGTGCTTTTCCATGCCCGCTCAACCAGTTCCGCCCATACTTTCTCAGGGATTTATTCATCTAAATCCTCTTCCCACTTTTGCCGTAGCGTCAGTAACGGGGGCAGTGCCTCCTGTGTCATCCGCCGATATAGGCACGTGACTGCCTTAAAAGTTTCCGCCGCCATAACCACATACTGGCAGACCATAGAAGTCTGAGGTTCACTTAGCCCCTCCTTCCAATGCACCTGAATGGCCGCGATGAGCGCCGAGTGAATCAAAAAATCACCACGAGGCAGGTCATACCGGTCCTGCAATGCCCCAAATGGTAATAGAGTGCCGTCTTCATATAGGTCCCCCATTGTATTCAAGCCCTTCTCCGCCCAGTTAGCCAACGCATCCCAGTTACCCCCATGCGGTAGCGCAGTGCACATGGCCAATGGATTCTCTGGGGCATATGGGTTCGCCATCTGTGCTCTTTTCTGACTCCTATTCCAACATAGCCTAAGCGTTCGCATCTCCTGAGTAAGCGACTTAACTCGCACTGGCAACTGCAAAATGGTTCTGGAAAGCATCTGCCTTGGGGCCAGTTCCCTCTCAGGTCCTCCCTGCCCCCGAAAATCCCACACCACAGCCTGGGTGAGCCACTGCAACTGGGCCGCCAGATAATAGGATTCAAAGTCAGGGACTGCCAGTCCACCCTCTGATTTTGGTCTCATTAATATTTTAAGCGCCACCCTCCGTCTGCCCGCAGCCCAGAGAAATCCTGTAACCAGTGTCTTAAGCTGAGTGAAAACGGACGCTGGTATCCAAATAGGGAGGGTCCTAAAATAATATAACAGTCTGGGGAGGGCAATCATCTTAAGCAGGGCCACTCGGCCAGTTACCGAGACAGTAAGCGTTCCCCAAAACTCTAAATTACCTTTAAGCCCCCTAATGGCTCTGCCTACGTTACCCTCTAGTAAGTCTGTTTGGGAGTGGTATATGCGGGTCCCCAGGTATGTCATACAATGGTATTCCCACCGCACCCCGTGCGTGGTTAATGGACCTGCAATCCGCGGCTCTGCGGGGAACAGGCAAGACTTTGCCCAGTTCACTCGGAGGCCAGCGACAGCGCCAAGATCTTCTAATAAACGCTTAGCTCCCAGGAGGGCGCCTTCATCACCAGCTAAAAACATGAGCAAATCATCGGCATAAAGCGCTATGTACTGCAGTTGTGCCTGCACACATAACCCAGAGTAGAGGAGTCCCGTTCTGGCCTGGGTCGCCAGAGACTCCAGAGCCAGGGCAAACAACAATGGGGAGAGGAGACAGCCCTGTCTCGTCCCGCGGCTCACAACACGAGCATCCGAGACCAGCCCCCCCCCGTTTTAACCCTAGCCGTAGACTGATTGTATAAGAGGGCCGTCCAAGTCACAAAAGCATCTCCCAGCCCAAAGCTTCTCATAACATGGAACAAATAAGGCCATTCCAGGCTATCGAACGCCTTCTCTATGTCTACCGCCAGGAAGGCCGCAGAGTCCTTTGGATACGTGTCGGCTTCCAGGATGCGCAACAACCGTCGCACATTTATGGCTGTATTCCTGGTTGGAATAAAGCCTGCCTGATCCCTGTGGATAAGGTGAACCATATGTGGGAGCAAACGAGTCGCAAGATCCGGCTAAGAATCTTATAGTCAGTGGTGAGCACTGACAGTGGACGATAGGCCGTCCTATCGGAGGGCGATTTCCCTGGTTTCAGTAATGGAATAATAATCGCTTCACGAGTGGTGGCCGGCAGTTGCCCCACCCGCTTTGCTTCATTATAAAGGGCTACTAATTTAGGGGCTAGAAGATCTATGTACGCGGCATAGTACTCGATTGGCAAGCCATCGATCCCAGGTGTCTTTTTTCGTGCCATGTGCTTGATTGCCCCTCGTACTTCCCCCATAGTTATATCCTGTCCCAGCAGCTCCGCCTGCTCCCTGCCTAAGGCGGGAAGATCTATTGCTCCTATAAATTCCTGCAAGGCTCCGTCCTGCAGCACCACCTTACTCTGGTAAAGATCCACATAATAAGCAAAGAACTGATCATTGATCTCTTGCTGGGTGTGGCAGATCCCCCCTTCCGGACACGACAACTCCAATATGACTGTACCCCGCCGTGCGGGATTAGCTAGCCAGGCCAGTAAGGCCCCTGACTTATCTCGTTCCGCATGGGCCCGGGCTAAATATTTTTTATAGTCATAGTAGCGCAACCTCTCTACCTGTGTGGCCACTGTCTCTTTCGCCTCCAGTAACTCCTTCTGTCTATCAGGTTGGCCAGGTCTCTCGCGTTCTACTGCGCGCAGGTGCCAATCCGCAGTTTCAATATCCTGCAACAACACGGTGCGGACCCCAAGTTTATTGGCAATGCAGTGCCCACGTATTACCGCTTTAAAAGTGTCCCATTCTACTGCTAGTGATGACGCCGTACCAGTGTTGTCGAGAAAGTAGTCAGTGATACCGGTGCCCACCACTTCACGGAAAACCTGGTCGTCTAGCAACTCTGGGTTTAGACGCTAAGGGGCCGATTCCGATCTCGGCTGGTAGGGCTCCGAATCGGATTCGGCTTTACCGGATCCGATTCGGAGCCCTGTTTCCTGACCGACTCGTACGTGCGTCCGGGCGAGCGAGTATGATGCGAAATCTCCGACCGACTCGTACGCGAGACCCAGCCGCACCGACCAACTCGTACGCGAAAGCCGACCGCACCGACCGACTCGCTCGGACACGCCTCACACCGCGCAATGGAGACGTTCTCCGGCCGGGCAAGTACGATGCGCGCCTCGAGCAGTCCGACCGACTCGCGCCATCCGGCTCGAAGAAGCAGTCGGAGCTGTACTTCGGGGGTCCGTGTCGGACCCCCCTGTACGCGTAGCCATGCAAGGCGCACACAGGGGGGACCCATGGGTCCCCCCTACATGTGCGTGTACGGCGCGAGTCGCTTCGCCGCGTACCCGCTGTAGGGGGCACCCTTGTTCGCCTCGCACCCATTGAGTCAATGGGAGCCCGCGTACGCGTTGTACATCCGGCTCCCATTGACTTCAATGGGAGTCCGACCGACTCGAGTCCGATGGCATACGTGCGCATCGTACTCGTTCGGTCGGGCTGCTAGGGTCCGATTCGGTTGGAAATCTCTCCGGGTCCGGCTCGGTCGGAGAGATTTCCGGCCCGAATCGGAATCGACCCCCAAGTCGGGATCTTCGAGCGTGGTGGTGCCCAATGCAGTTGGAGCAGCAACAGATTATGATCCGAAAGCGTTCTAGTGAGATATTCACTATGTCTAACCATCGCATGCACTTCCGGGGAGCAGAGTATCGCATCTAGACGAACATGGAGGTCGTGTAATGCCGAAAAGAAGGAGTAATCACGTGTAGTCGGGTGATATATCCTCCAGGTGTCGACAAGACCCCATCTATGTTGCCAATCCCGCCGGGCTTTAGAAATTTTATGAATTGGTGCATCGGGGAGTGGTGGATGGGACCGATCCATTGAGATATCTGAGCTAGAATTAAAATCCCCGCCCATGATCACTGAGCCTGTCAAGTATGGAGCCAGTTTCCCCGAGAGCTGCGCAAAGAAGGCCGGCTGCTCTGTATTAGGTGCATAGATACTACTCAACACTATATCTCTCCCATTCAGCCGCCCCGCTACTAGTACATATCTCCCCTCTGGGTCCTTGATCTGGTGGAGAGGCTGAAAGGGAACCCCCGCTCTCACCCAAATTAATACACCTCGCGCAAAAGCAGAGTAAGTCGTGCAGAAGATCCGACCCATCCATCTACGTTGCAGCGCAAGGTCCTCCTGATGCGCAATGTGGGTTTCCTGAAGGAAAGCTATTTGAACCCCCCTGCGTACTAGGTATGCGTGCAGCTTATGACGGCACACCATGGTATGCATGCCCCTGACATTCCAAGATATACATTTTAGGTCATGTAACGATCCCATTGCATTGCCTTGTACAGATTCTTAACCATTCGTACAAAGTGATACACCAAGGCCCCAAAAAATATGAATATCCCCATACAAGAAAGAAAATGAAAACAATCCCATCTCCCCCACCCCAGAACAGGTACTAAAACACAAGTGCCCATCCAAACTACTCTCAAACTCAAGACCCTCTAGTGACTACAGAGGAACAAGGGGAGAAGCGGCTGCTAGCCGGGGACGCCCTGCAAAGTAAGTACTAAATCATCCCCGCCTAAGCCCACAGTGATCCTACATTGCCCCCATCCCGAGGGCACCTCGCAGCATCTTAACCAGTGATAAGCCCCCACCCATTCCTGCCGAACATCCCAACAGCGTGAAGGTAAACAGCAGAAAATCAGTAAGGCCTGGTACAAGTTGCGGTCCACAAAAAATAGAAAATGAGAAATGGGGTTAGGCTAAGCAGAGATAGAAAGTATAATAATCAAATAATCTCATCTGCAGTGCCCGGAGTGACATGCAGCAGCTGGACGCTACCATCTTGAGACGTCTCTGAGTCCGAACCAGCGATTATCTTTTCCGACCCCATGTCCTCTCTTGATGGAGTTTTATGCCCCTGGATTAATGCTTACACCTGCCGCAGTGCATCAAGCCGTTCCCTCTCAGTCTGTGAGGCACTTGGCACCTTCAGGGTGGTGAGACGTTGTCGTGATCTTCGACTTCGCTGCGGAAGCCGCTTCTCAGGGGCTCGCCCCTCATTCCGTTCCACCCTCTTGTGGCCTGTTTTGTAGGTGTCTAACCAGTCCCATGCCTCCTTGGGATCCTCACAAAAGTGCGTTGTACCATCCAAGATGATCAGGAGTTGGGCTGGGAACATTAGGGAATACTGAAGCCCCTCATCGCGCAACGCTTTCTTAACAGCTAGGAAGGACGTGTGGCGCCGCTGAACCTCCATCGTATAGTCGGGCAATATTGATACTTTGCAATTGTCCACTGTGTAGGGCCCAGCATTGCGCGCAGTCTGTAGCAAAAAATCCCTGTCTTTGTAATGGAGGAGCCTGGCCACGACCGGTCGGGGAGGTCTGCCGGGCGCCGGTGGTCGGGCAGGGACCCGGTGGGCTCTCTCCAGGGTATAGAACTTAGTCAACCCCTCTGGGGCCACTACCTCTCGAAGCCAGTCCTCAAGGTAAGTGATCATGCTGGCGCCTTCTATCCCCTCCGGCAGGCCCAGGACCCGTATGTTATTCCTCTGATTTCGCCCTTCCTCATCTTCGGCTCTCTTCTCCAAAATCTGTACCCTGCGGACAACGTCCCCCATATGGGCAGTAAGGCTTTGCTGTACTGGCGTCAGCTCCGCTAGTGATGTTTCCGTCTGCGTCACGTGCTCAGCCAGCTTAGTGTGTTCCGCCCGTAGAAGTCCCAGCCCCACTGACACAGTGGCAATATCTTGGTGGAGCGCTTCCCTAGTATCTGTTATGGCCTGCAAGATCCGAGTCAGCTGCTTTTGCACTCCAAGATCGGCCGGGCCTTCAGGCGAGGTCGGCCGTCTGTCCTCCTAATTCTGGTCGCCTTGATCCGAGGGAGCCAACACCTGTTTGCCCCTGGTCTTCCCCATGTTCCGGATTAGTAGGACCAGGCTCCCAATGCCTATGTCAAGGCTTCCCAGAATTAATAATCTCACAAAGTAGCACAGCACCTTGATTCTCAGCCAGGCTCTAACGTGTCTAAGCAAGGGCCCAATACTCCAGTCATCCAAACTCCAGCCTCGCTGTCCACTGCAGATACAGTGAAACCTTGGACTCCCAAGGGTCAGCGTCACTCGCTCCTCGTTCCAGGGAGGCTATGTGCCATCTCACCAGTGCCAGCAGGATTCAGCCGCCCAAGCAGCAGAGAGCGGATCACAAATATCGCAGTGTCCTCACGGCAAGAATCAAGTAATAGCCACTCATCTCACAAATCAATGTAGTACTCAAAGCAGATGCACCCAAAGACTGCCCCTCCAAAGCTCACAGCGCCAAATCGCCAACAGCAGGTACTCTGGCCAAATGCGCAGGTTAGCTTTACCTCCAGTGTCTCAGGCCATCCACCCAGTCCAGGGAGCAAGGTGCTCGCTAAAGAGCCCCCTCAACACCGTGATCCAGTTCAGGCCTGGTGCCCCCTAAAGCACACGTGCGTAGGATCGCTGCTCGCCCTCCATCTGCTGGTGTCGCCGATCCTTCTGTAAGTGGGTTCCAAAATCAGGTGGAGTTCATCCAGTCCGTGTTTTGTGGAGGTGTCTCTTTTGGTCAGCCCTTCAGGGTAGCACCGCCACCCCCGCAGTCCCTCCGCTGGTATTACTGCACCGCCAGCGTCTCTCGCCGGGTGATGAGACCGCCAGCCAGGACACTGCTGTCCACTGCAACAGCGCGCCGCACTCTCCAGGCCCTAATAATCAGCGCCCAAATCAGTGCTGCGCACTAATGTCCCCACGCCTTCTCCTGAGTAAGCGAGCCGCCTCCGGGAGCGTTCTCAGCAATTCCACAGCTATCAGGGCCTCCCGTCTCTCTTCGTATGGCCGCCCTGCTCTCCTGGGGTTAATGGCCGCTCGCCGACTGCACCATATTCCCATGACGTCTCCGAGTACCAGCAGAGAGCGCCCAATCTAGCGTAGGCAATGGTGCCCCTACCTCAGATCACAGGCCGGGTCCGGGCGCCGCAGGGAGCAATGAGGGTAATCCAACATTCATCAGGATTCCCGATGCTCAGCTTGCCGCCATCTTGTCTTCCCGATGCCCGGGCTGCTGGCACTACGTCTGCCTATCTCTCCTCGCTCTGCAGGGCTCGCGCTCGCAACCCTCTAGCCGACTCCAACTTTTCGGGGCTCCTCTCTCACCTTGACGCAGGCGGGACGCTGCAAGGAGCACTTAACTCAGCTCCGTAGCCCCTGGCGTCTCCGATGCATGGGTCTCCGCCATTTTGTGCTCTCGGGACTGATGCGCGCTTGTCACAGCCACAGGTCTTCCACTGCGTTTCAGAGCCTTATGCCCCCGGGTCACGGCCTCGGGTGGGCAGCGGGTGCAGCAGGGTCCAGAGGGTGCCCCCAGAACCAGGCCAACTGCAATTTTTCCAGGATAATTCAATGGGCCGGCGCGGAGCTCCAAGCTCACACGTCTGCCACCATCGGCTGACAAGCCACGCCCCTAGCTACGACACAGTGATGATGCTGCGCAGAATGTGGCCGCCATGTGTGTGTCGGCCCATTGCAAGGACAGGGCTGTCACAGATGTAGAGCACCTGCCTGGCTGAACCCGACATGCAGTTTAGGGTACATCCTAGGCTCATGCAGAGATAATAGCGACACACACAACAGTTGGCATGTGTGATCCCTGACCCCGAGCAGGCATGCCCTCCCCCATGTACCCCTGCGACCGAGCACGCACACCGGGGGCATGCCACATGGGAACATTGCCGATTGCGGGACGTGTGGCGCACACACTACAACAGAGACACACGCGTCAGCCACTTCCTTGGCAAGGCCTACACTGCACCACACCCAGATCCACGTGTGTAGTAGCCACACCCCTACGCAGTACCGACGTACGCCAGTCCACCCCGCTTATGCTGACAGGGAGGTACGACACGGTTTCATGTCCCAGGTCTACACCACTGCCTGCGGTGACATGGATGCACACGCTGTACACAGCACAATGTTATGTGGAATGACCCTGGTCCCCCATGCATACACAACAACAACACGGACACACAGAGTGAGTTCGTGGGACTGGCCACGGGCACGTGCGCCCAGACCCTTTTATTGCCAGGCTCACATCTCCAGTGACGCCTGTGCTGGATGGGTGTTGGGTAGTGTAAGCCACCACTCAGGGGTTGGTTGGTGCTGGCAAAGACAACAACAGTGAGCAGACAATCAGCAGTACAAGGTACGCACATCATGGGTCCCTCACTTGAGCAGCACAGAGTTTGTGGCCCCGGATGCACAGCGGCCGGCACAGGCACACCGCCACGGGACGGTGACTTGCGGAGTACTGAGGTAGTGCCACGCGAGCTGAGCGTGTACTCGTAGATGTCCAAGGGGACTTACGCAGAGGGTTGCAGAGGGCAGTGGCAGGTGTCCTTCCAGGGCATGATGCAGAGGGCAGAAGCAAGCAGGAACAGGCAGATGGCGGAGTTGAATGCTACAGACCCCACCTTTGCAGCTTGTCAGTATCAGCTACATGTAGATGAAGACAGCCTCCAGCCCATGGGCTCAAACGCCACCGACGTCCAGACAGAAATTGCCCATGCATTTCAGGGCACACACTCAGTGGCGCCAGAGCTGGAAGGGGATGCAGTCTGCGATGAGGCCTGTACAATGACATGGACTCTGCTATGTACAGAGCAAGACTCAGTTCTAATCGTGTGCCCTACTCCACCGCAGTGTGTGCCGGAGGCAGCGGTCAGCAGGGACCCACAGCCACGTGTGGTAGGCATGCGCTGCACAGAGTCAGTGGCACCAGTGCAGTCGTTGGTAGTGTCCCATCACCTCCGTAAAGGTGATCCTTTTCTCCTCCGGACTGAAGCGCGTCTTCCTCCTACACCTCTCCTTGCGTACTGTGACATGAACACTGCCATGAAGAAGTCAATACTTAGTTCCCAAAGTGCGACCTAGTTGGGTGCAGTGTCGGCCGGAGGCAGTGGTCAGCGCGGGCCAGCAGGCGTCCAGCCATCTCCTCCTGGATCTCACACACGATGTTGGAATGGCATTTGTATTACTTTTGTGGGTGACGTAGGTTGTGGCACCAGAGCTGAGTGGGTGTGCAGCTGGAGAGGAGGCCGTATCCTGCCTGTGACGGACTGCATTGGATTGGTGTGAGGCCTGCAGGACCGCAGTGCAGGCCCAAGCTCGGAGTGAGCAAGGGCCCACAGACACGTTTGGTGGGAGTCCTATGCACAGACTTGGTGGCACCACATCGGAGGGAGTATGGTGTCATGAACTCAGCCTTCAAACATGTACTCTGCCATGGTGTAATCAAGACTCTGTTCCATATGTGTGACCTACTTGTCCGCTGTGCATGCTGGTGGAGTACGTCAACGAGAAAGGAGGTCCACGGGCCTGTGACGTGGTGGCCGTGATGATCCGAGGAGTCTGCCGAGGTCGGGGTCCTCGGGCTTGGAGCAAGCACCGGCACGTGGTGGGCCCGCTTTGACACACGCCGGTGTCGGCAGGTGAGCAGTAATGCCTGGATGCGCAGGGGTGGGCATGACGGCTTCGGGGACCAGCAGTCCGTGGTGCAGCAGGCGCACAGGATCCCAGGCAACACCGCTCACGGCGTAGTCCTCGTGGCGGGGTGAGAGGCACCGCCCTGGCAGGGACGTTGGGCATTCCGGAAGAGGACCACGCCCAGGGCTACGTGCTTTTTATTCACACCCATACGCTGACCTGGCGTACACCGGGCCAGCCCACTCCTCTCACGCTTACAGGGGGGGATGTGACAAGCTACGTTTCTGTGGTCTCCCCCACTGGCTGGGGTGACATGGTTGCGTCCACTGTCCACTACACCACACACCAGCGGTGTATGTGGACATGGATATGTGTGTGGTCTGCATACTGCAGTCTGTCCGACACATCCTCGCCACACTTGGCATTGTGTACAGTCCCATTCATCAGTAACATCGCCTCCTTCACACATGCCTGGTTCCCTCCTCTTCCCATATTCTGCTGATGTGTGGCTGAGGTGCCATGCCGTTGATGGCTCATGTACATGGCTAGGCCTGGTTCCCATGATGAGTTGTGCTGTCGTGTCTGGTGGGTGGGCATGTTGTTTGGAATGTTGTATGTGGGTTGTGACGTGTGCATTTCCAGGATTGTGAGTTGTATGATTGTGGAGTTGAGGTGTGTGGTGTGTTCATTTGCTACTTACCAACGAGCACTGCATTTCCGTAGGTGCCATCCTGGAAGCGCCGGTTGATGATGGACTGTCGGAAGATGTATGAATCATGCACACTGCCTGGGTAGTTGGCAACGACATTGGTGAAGAGTCCCCGGTGGTCCACTATTGCCTGCACATTGATGGAATGCGTGTGCTTTCTGTTGCAGTAATTGTGTGCAGTGTCGGAAGGGGGCACAAGTAGGACATGTGTGCAGTCTATTGCCCCCAACATGGGAATCCAGCTATGGCGCAGAATCCTTGCTTGGTCTACAGCTGTTCCTGCGCAGTGTGGGGGAAGTATAGGTACTGGGGTACCAAGCTGATGATGGCATCCAAGACAGGTGTGAAGAACTTTGATAGGCCTGGCTTTGAGACTCCTCCGACTCTGGCGGTTGTTGGTTGGAATGTCCCAGAGGCCAACAGGTGTAGCACAGCCAGCAGCTTTGTCTGCGGAGGGATGTTGGTTGTCCGCTGTGTTGGGACAGTCAGCCTGTGGGCAATGATGTTCAGGATGCGGAAGATGGTTGTCCTTTTGAGCCTGTAGTGGGCAATGACATACCTGGTGTCATGTCTGTGAGGCTGGTGCATTTTCTGAAAGTCTGCAGTCTGTGTCTGCGCTGCCTCTGTGGTGGTCCGGGGTTGGTGCGGAGAGGGTCCGGGGGGTGGTGGCGGTCCGGGGGGTGGTGGCAGTGGCTGTTGTGGCCCTGTTGGGGCTCCGAGCTGCATGATGAGTAGCTCCATGGCATCTGTTGTCCTTCAGGTGTGACTGTGGGCTGGGCTCCCTTTTCTGGTGCCGGCTGCCGTCCGACTTTTCACCAGGTCAGAGCAGTTGTTAGTTTCCTGCTGCTAACGCGCCATATCGCATGTTTTGTGGACTTATCGCCGATCTGCCTGGTTGTTGTGAATGTTGCGGTGTGGTGTTGACGCAGCTTTTTGCACGGGAACGCCTACTCTGCATCTCATTAGCGATAGTTGCCGGTGTCATCTGTGGCGATGCTTTCGGTGGCTGATATAGCGGGTTAACTGGTGTTATGGGCTGTTAACACCAGCTTGTGAATGGGGCGATAAATTTATCGCAACTTTGGCTGCGATAAAGTGCCATTAACTCGGCGATTGCTCCTTGAGAATATGCCCCTCAGTGTGTTGGATTATCATTAACTTTGATGAAGTGTGCACAGCCATGAAGTGAGCTAAACTCGATAAACCTGGCAAACAGTATCTAAACTAGATTGAGTTCCAAAATAAATTCTTTTTATTTCGATCAGGGCCTGCAGTCAGAATTTTGTAGAGCAGAGCAACAGGTCAACAATGGTGACCGAAGATGCACTATATTGTTATACTCTGATCTTGTTGAATCTGGCCCTTTCAGCAGGGTTACCCCAGATTTTTGCCTTCCTTTGCTGAACACATTTTTGTTGCCTTTTAGAATGCTGTGCACTACACTCCTGCTAACCAGTGGTTCCCTTATAAACGTGGTAAGATGTGTATACACCTGATTGGTACATTTAAATTACTTATAAGTCCCTAGTTTATGGTAATGCAAGTACCTAGGGCTTGTAAATTAAATGTTAATAGTGGACTGCAACCCTCATTATGCCACCAACAAAAGGAGCCTTGTAAAACATGCTTCAGGTCTGTCACATCTGCCTGTAGTTTTAAACTGCCATTTCAATCGGACAAAAAAACCTTTGCTAGGGCCAATCCTTCCTAATTTAAAAAATAAATCACCTATAAGTTAGGCCTTACGTACTCGAAGTGTAGGATACATGGTATTTGAAACATTGGACAGAAAAAAAAATCACAAAGTCATTTTTCACTATAGCAAGGTTACCTCTCCCATAGACTAACACTGGGTTACCCTATTACACTTAATAAGTGATAACTTCAGTTCGAGAGCAGGTAGAAATATACTTCTTCCACTCATTTGAATTGTAATTTAAAATCCTCTTTAATCATAAAGTCGGATTTTAAATTACAATTTTGAAAATTGCACTTTTAGAAAGTTGTAATTTTCCTGCTGAAGCCAAATTTGCCTCTCTGCCAGTGTCCAGGGTCACATGACTGTTGAAGGCTCTCCTGTGTTGTGTTGAGAATACCTTCCAGACATGGGGACAAAATGGCCTTGGATGTGTGGCAGGATGTTACTCTCCTCAGCAGGATGGCGAGGGGGTTGTACTCAGCCCTTACTGAACTTCAACGGCTAGGCCAAGGGCTATGCCCAACCCCTTACTGACTTCTGTAGCTCCCTGCATCAGCAACAGTCACCTCATTTCCGGGCAATGCAAAGCTCCGATGGTGACCTGCTGTTTGTGTAATACATCAATCACCCACGTCAACTGCCAACTCCAGCGGCAACAGCTCCTCGCCCCAAACAACGACCTCATTCCGGGCCCTGCCAAAGCGAAGCTCCAGCCAATGCTCCCTGGACTCTGAGAAGGTAAATTCTTCACCGGGACAAACCTGTTCTTTGTATCCGACCCGCGCTCTAATGCTGTCAGCATAAACGTCTGACTTTGAACCGGTCCAGAGCGACCAGATACCCAGGAGTGATATTTTGTGTTTCTTGGTGCTATTGTTAATATTGAAAAAGACAATAAGAATAACAATACATTCACTTACAAAAAATGAAGTTGCATCTTTATTGACGAATTTGCCCATTGTGAACTCTACGTCAACCTCGACTCAGAAATACGTAGTTAGGCAGGCCCTGAGACCCAGGCCGGGGTCACTGATTGACAGATCACAGGTGGGGTAGCATTTAGCCAGAAAATAAACATGCAAACAGGAAATCCCAGATCAGTCCCACAGATAGGCTCAGTGACACCACAATGGCCCAGGGAGATTGGCCCCAATAAAGCACACATGACCGAAGGGGTGCACACATTCCCAAAACATCATAAAGTCAGATGCCACATAAAATTAGGAACACTTAGCCAAACGAGGCAGAGGCACACACAGTGCCTGCAGTGATCACGTGCTTCCCATGCCGGACATCTGGACACATTATCTACTGATCGCATTGTGTCCACGCAAGGTCGAGGCCCACCTGGATTCCTCACCCAATACATTAATTTATGACCCCAAAGACAGCGGTCCGCATTCCTATCCAAAAAAGGATTGGAAGAACCATTTTATTGCATATAGCCTGATTGTAAATTGAGACAGTCCTCAGACCGTATGCCTGTGACTGGCTGGGCTCCCGGCAGCACTGTTTAGTTAAACAAACTGTTATTGTTTTGTCAAATGCCTCTTGTCTCTTGTTTTTACAAGGTATTTCATGTTCAAGCAACACTATTTTCATCTAAAACTTAATAAATTCATAACTGCAGTTCTATCGATTGTATTTTTGTCATTTTAGTGTCATTTTATCTGTTAAAATGTACTCTATTCATCTAAATTGGTTTGGAATTTTACTGGTGTTGTGTTTTCACTTAATTTAAGGGTGACTGCTTTTGTGCCAAGCTACCAGACGGTTAAGCACAAGTTAATTATTGACTTTTTTGTGGTTCACCCTGACAAGGATTGAGTTTATTACTTGAGTGGGTCTCTCACCTCCCTCAACTAATAAGTCAATTTCTTACAGATCTGTAAACACATCTCAGTCTGATGCCTAACACACATGAACCTGCACCACATACTTTTCCAGCAATGCCTGTGAAACATCACCTTTATCATGCTACCTGCTTTCAAATATCTGGACTTATTTACAAACTGCCAATTTGCTTAATTTGGCTCCCTTGTATTATATTGCAGCTGCAAGCCAGAATATCAAGCACAAAATTATTATGATCCAAAATTGTCATTCTGGGGAGAACAGCAAAACGTTGGGAGGAATGCTTAAATTATTCTCGGCCACTCGTGGTGCTTCCCAATCCATTGCTTTTTTACCCACCATTCTATCTCGGCCAGTAAGAAGTCATATGAAAATCTGCCATGGTCCTGCTCAGATAGGAACAGTCCTGCTCAGATTGTCATTTTCTGAAGAATGCCACAAGCAACCCCAGCCCTTTTTTTGGCATAGTTAGTCTCATTGGTGAGGTATAGCAGGAATACGGTGGCACAGCAAGAATGGATCCCACATCTGAGCAGACCTGGCACACTGAGGAAAACAAAATTGTGATGGATGAGGTACTCAAATAGATCTCAGTCACTAGTAATTAATCAGAGGCCACATTCTAGTTCATTGTTTTCTTGTCCACCCCATCGCTGAAGACAGGAACCACTCATATGGAAATTAGCCCTTTCCCAGGTCAGCAGAAACAGCCCAGCCCAGCCCAAAATGGATGCTTGTCCCCTCTGAATGAAAACTAAATAAACCTCCGAATCATTTCGGGCTTCTTAGATCCCCCTCAATGTAGTATATCTTGAGCCCTGCAGCACAGTGTGGTCATGCTTGTCACACTTAGGTTGTTGCAATGATGAAAATATTAAAGTAATGGGTGTAATGTGTGAATTAATCTCAGCCACTGGTAATTACTGGGGGCTGTTTTCCAGTCCACAGTTTTTTACCTACTGTCCCACCTCAGACAAGAACCAGCTATTTGCAAATCAGCCTTGGCCCTGTTTGCATAGCAACGGTCAGTCCCAAAATTTGCCAGGCCAAGTCTGCTCTGAATATGAACAAAAGCAACCCCAGAATGGTTTTGGGCTAGTTAGGCCTCGTAAATGAGTTATAATTTGAGCCTTGTAGACAGTGAGCACAGGATCATTATTTGGATATACCTGTCGCACTGAAGAAAAAAGTGATGGGTGGAATTCTTACTTTAACCTAACTAATCTGTTGTTGTTAATTACTCAAGCGGCATCCCAATCCATTATTTTAAGCATCAAGTTTTAATTTTTTTGTTTCCATTCTAGTACTTTTGGTCCAGTGTTTGCATTGCGATTTACAAGTATTTCATTGTAATGAAGAAATAAAATGAAGTAGCTTGTATGAACTAGTCACGCCAGGAAACATGAGGGCTCTGCAAAAGAGCATCAGTTGCCTCTTGAGCTGTGCCACTTTTTCCTTGTGGCAATGGAGCTTTGTCAGGGAGATGAGTTGACACTTATCTACTAAGAGGCTCACAGTGGCAGTGACAGTGGTTTGATTGTTCAAATGAGCATGGACAGGATATGCTAATGTTCTGGCTGCTGTTACAGCTTAGAAATTCACATGCCCTAAATCAGCTTTGTGTGGTACAGATAACACTGTAGAACACATCACGGGTATGCTTCACCTGAGCTGATTGAATTCTAAACAAAGAAGACAGCAAAGTCATATTCCTTGATCTATGCCGCAAAAGCATCGCACATTTGTAAAATATTTCTAGAACATTAATATTATATATGTTTCCCTAACTCTCCTTGTCTTCCAAAGGAGTCCCAAGAGCCCTGGAGGGACATTAGCTATTATTAAATTAATGTAATCAATTGTTGCCTGCCTTCCCTGCCTCCCATAGGGTCTCCAGAGACTCTTGAGGGACACTAGCAAGTGCTTGATTAAACTATTAGATTTTTTCCTGGCCCCTGGCCTCCCATAGATTTCCCATGGGCTCTAGAGACGCACCAGCTATTTTTCAATTATTTAATTATATTTTTACCTGCCTCCCTTAGGATCCCTATGAGCCCTGGAGGGACACAAGCAATTATTTAATTACTTTATACATTTTTGCCTGCCTCTCCTTGCCTTTCAAAGGGGTCGCATGGGCTCTGGAAGGACATTAGCTATTACTTAATTTAAATATTTGATGTTTGCCTTCCTCCATGGGGATCCAATAGGCCCTGGAGGGACACCAACTTAGCTTTTCCTGTGTAATGTCTAGCAATCCAAATAAAGTTAGGTTATGAATGGGCACACTATCATTAAGCACTTGTGATGATTGATGACTTTCATAACAGTGACAAGAATTGCCTAAATCTCACATACTCCCAGCTTCCTTGTGATTGCCTGTAGGTGCACCAGCTGTCACACACAACACTGAGATGGAGAGAAGTCTTTGAATCAGCTGATAATGACACCAGAGTCCTCTGCTAAGTGCTTTTGCTTGTGCTAAGCGCTAAGCCATAAAAAAGTAAAGCCCCTTTTCTCCACCACTCTGCAAACGCACTTCCTGGTGCACTGCTAGTAGAGGGATGAAGTCCCTTAGCTATTGAGGGTCCTTGGGTGTCAACTACCCCTCCTGTTAAGTCCAGTAAGTCCCACACAGTGGGTTTACTGAGAGGTTTCCGGCGGCCATGCCCCATTTCTCTAACACTCTGCAAACCCGCCCCCTGCACACTACTAGTTGGGGGATGACATCCCCTTGGCTCTTGAGGGTCCTTGGGGGCCAACTACCCCTCCTGCCACCTCCAGTAAGACCCACACAGCTGGATTGCTGAGAGGTTGTCAGAGGCCATGCCCCCTTTCTCCAACAACTCTGCAAATGTGCTTCCTGACACACTATTGGTTGGGGGAAATAGTCCACTTTAGCCCTGAGGCCCGCAGGAGTAAAGTGAATTTCATTCCCCAACCAGAAGGGCACCAAGAGGCATGTTTGCAGAGTGGTGGAGAAAGGAGGCATGGCCTTCAAGTCCTCTCAGCAATCCCGCTGTCTGGGACCTACTGGAGGTAACAAGAGGGCTTGTTGGCCCCCAAAGACCCTCAGCATTCAAGGGGATTTAATTCCCCAACTACCACTGCGCCAGGAGGCACGTTTGCAGAGTGGTAGTGAAGGGGGTTTGGCCTCCGGAGACTTGTCAGAGTTTTTATTTTTATTTTTTTTCGGGAAGGGGGCCGCGTAGCCCCCCTACCCTTGGCTAATTTCCGCCCCAGGGTCCCAATATCCCGGGGCCAGTCTCTTTTTTTTTTAAATGGGGAGGGACCCACGCAGCCTCCCTCCCTGGGCAGAATACGGCCTTTTCCTTTAAAAAAAAATGAAATAATATAAAGGAAGGGTGGCTGCATGGCCCGCCTTCCCTGGACCAATTTTTACCCTGGGACCCCATCCCCCGGGGCCTGCTCTTTATTTTATTCCTTTCTTTAAATGGCCTTTTTCATCTTTTTTTTTAAAGGGGAGGGGGGCCGCGTGGCATCCCAGGTCTATTTCGGGCTTGGCGACCCCATCCCCCGGGGCCAGGCCTTTATTTAGATATTTTTTTTAAATGAGAGTCGGGCTACGTTGCCCCCCCAGGCCTATTTCAGGCCTAGGGACCCCATCCTCTGGGCCCAGGCCTTCATCTTTTTTTTTAAATGGGGAGAGGGGCCTGCATGACACTTGTCCCCCTCCCCAGGCCGATAGTGATGGGGACCGTGGGGAGGCCTCAAGGTCCTCGTTGTCCCTGCTGGCTCCCCCCCTCTTGGGTAACCTCAGAAACTACAGTGATGTCATCAGTGATGTCATTTGTGATGTCATTTGAGAGGTCATCAGTGATGCCACTGACCATGTCATGAGTGATGTAATATGTGGAATCATAGGCAGGCCATTGTGGGTTATAATTAGCTCAGGTATGTATAACTGCTGAATTTCTCTGTTTTTGTACAAGTGAAATGACAGCCTAACTATAACATCCCTGTAACCTTTGGTTTTTCACTGAATTTGTAAGGTCTTTTCCTAACTATAACATCCCTATAACATTTGTTTTTCAAGTGAATTTCTAAGGTTTGTAAGATTTGAATAATTAACTTTAATGTTCATATTACCTTTGTTTTTTATTAGGTAAACTTGTATAACTTTTGTATTTTTTTCGATAATTACATATTGAACATTACATCTGCATGGTGCACCACTTGTTGCTAGGTTGCTAGGATGCTTGTTTCCAGTCCAGGGAGGACCTGGCCTGGCAGTTCGGGCTGGACTGTTCCCATTGGGCGCAGGGTCAAGACTGATTTGCATATGGCTGGGTCCAAACTGGAATGGCATGGTGAGCAAAAAAACGGATTTAGGCCCAGATCTTTGTACTGGGGTGAATATATGACATTGTTCTGCATTCTGTCCATCAATTGTTGTTTTTGCATTTGTCACCCCGAGTGGGACGGGTATGCCCAGACGTGGGTCCTGTGCTCTCCATGCCACTGGAGTCAAGCTATCCTGGCTGATGAGGGCTGAAAGCCCGAAACTGGTCCTAGGATGCTTGTTTCCAGTCCAGGGAGGACCTGGCCTGGCAGTTCGGGCTGGACTGTTCCCATTGGGCGCAGGGTCAAGACTGATTTGCATATGGCTGGGTCCAAACTGAAATGGCATGGTGAGCAAAAAAACGATGGCTTTAGGCCCAGATCTTTGTACTGGGGTGAATGTATGACAATGTTCTGCATTCTGTCCATCAATTGTTGTTTTTGCATTTGCCACCCGAGTGGGACGGGTATGCCCAGACGTGGGTCCCGTGCTCTCCATGCCACTGGAGTCAAGCTATCCTGGCTGATGAGGGCTGAAAACCCGAAACCGGTCCTATGATGCTTGTTTCCAGTCCAGGGAGGACCTGGCCTGGAAGTTCGGGCTGGACTGTTCCCATTGGGCGCAGGGTCAAGACTGATTTGCATATGACTGGGTCCAAACTGGAATGGCATGGAGAGCAAAAAACGATGGATTTAGGCCCAGATCTTTGTACTGGGGTGAATGTATGACATTGTTCTGCATTCTGTCCATCAATTGTTGTTTTTGCATTTGTCACCCCGAGTGGGACGGGTATACCCAGACGTGGGTCCCGTGCTCTCCATGCCACTGGAGTCAAGCTATCCTGGCTGATGAGGGCTGAAGGCCCGAAACCAGTCCTTGGATGCTTGTTTCCTGTCCAGGGAGGACCTGGCCTGGCAGTTCGGGCTGGACTGTTCCCATTGGGCACAGGGTCAAGACTGATTTGCATATGGCTGGGTTCAAACTGGAATAGCATGGTGAGCAAAAAACGATGGATTTAGGCCCAGATCTTTGTACTGGGGTGAATGTATGACATTGTTCTGCATTCTGTCCATCAATTGTTGTTTTGCATTTGTCACCCCGAGTGGGACGGGTATGCCCAGATGTGGGTCCCGTGCTCTCCATGCCACTGGAGTCAAGCTATCCTGGCTGATGAGGGCTGAAAGCCCGAAACCGGTCCTAGGATGCTTGTTTCCAGTCCAGGGAGGACCTGGCCTGGCAGTTCGGGCTGGACTGTTCCCTTTGGGCGCAGGGTCAAGACTGATTTGCATATGGCTGGGTCCAAACTGGAATGGCATGGTGAGCAAAAACGATGGATTTAGGCCCAGATCTTTGTACTGGGGTGAATGTATGGCATTGTTCTGCATTCTGTCCATCAATTGTTGTTTTTGCATTTGTCACCCCGAGTGGGACGGGTATGCCCAGACGTGGGTCCCGTGCTCTCCATGCCACTGGAGTCAAGCTATCCTGGCTGATGAGGGCTGAAAGCCCGAAACCGGTCCTAGGATGCTTGTTTCCAGTCCAGGGAGGACCTGGCCTGGCAGTTCGGGCTGGACTGTTCCCATTGGACGCAGGGTCAAGACTGGAATGGCATGGTGAGCAAAAAAAACGATGGATTTAGGCCCAGATCTTTGTACTGGGGTGAATGTATGACATTGTTCTGCATTCTGTCCATCAATTGTTGTTTTTGCATTTGTCACCCCGAGTGGGACGGGTATGCCCAGACGTAGATCCCGTGCTCTCCATGCCACTGGAGTCAAGCTATCCTGGCTGATGAGGGCTGAAAGCCCGAAACCGGTCCTAGGATGCTTGTTTCCAGTCCAGGGAGGACCTGGCCTGGCAGTTCGGGCTGGACTGTTCCCATTGGGCGCAGGGTCAAGACTGATTTGCATATGGCTGGGTCCAAACTGGAATGGCATGGTGAGCAAAAAAACGATGGATTTAGGCCCAGATCTTTGTACTGGGGTGAATGTATGACATTGTTCTGCATTCTATCCATCAATTGTTGTTTTTGCATTTGTCACCCCGAGTGGGACGGGTATGCCCAGACGTGGGTCTTGTGCTCTCCATGCCACTGGAGTCAAGCTATCCTGGCTGATGAGGGCTGAAAGCCTGAAACTGGTCCTAGGATGCTTGTTTCCAGTCCAGGGAGGACCTGGCCTGGCAGTTCGGGCTGGTCTGTTCCCATTGGGCGCAGGGTCAAGACTGATTTGCATATGGCTGGGTCCAAACTGGAATGGCATGGTGAGCAAAAAAACGATGGATTTAGGCCCAGATCTTTGTACTGGGGTGAATGTATGACATTGTTCTGCATTCTGTCCATCAATTGTTGTTTTTGCATTTGTCACCCCGAGTGGGACGGATATGCCCAGACGCGGTTCCCGTGCTCTCCATGCCACTGGAGTCAAGCTATCCTGGCTGATGAGGGCTGAAAGCCCGAAACCGGTCCTAGGATGCTTGTTTCCAGTCCAGGGAGGACCTGGCCTGGCAGTTTGGGCTGGACTGTTCCCATTGGGCGCAGGGTCAAGACTGATTTGCATATGGCTGGTTCCAAACTGGAATGGCATGGTGAGCAAAAAAACGATGGATTTAGGCCCAGATCTTTGTACTGGGGTGAATGTATGACATTGTTCTGCATTCTGTCCATCAATTGGTGTTTTTCCACTTGTTGTATTTGTCATCTATTTATTTTTAAAAAGTACATTAATCATCTTATTTCAAGATATTTTTGGATTTCGCGATGACATCGCGATCACCGCAGACCCACCGCGATTACTGCATGTTTTTGACAGAGTGTAAAACACATATGTAGACATATTTTACATCACGTTTCAGTCTAGCTGTTTAGTTAGATATTAATTTAACATTCCCCTTTGTATTCATTTGCCAAAAAAACGAAATCGAAAATGTATTTTCTTTGTTCACGGTTACTCCGGAGGTCGCAATGACGTCGGTAGTCGCGAATACAAATGACAAAGTGCAAAATACATATATAGACATATTTTACGTAAAGTTTTAGTCTAGCTGTTTAGTAACATATTGGTTTTACTTTATTTTCACAGCGCATTTGTCAAAAACAACAGTTTCAAAAAATAACTTTCTGCATCAGTACTTGCGAACAGCACATGACTACCAAATAAATAAATTTAATTGGTTTACACAGTTTCCTTTATGAAAGGAAGTACACACCCATTTCTTCCTTCTTGAACTTTCCAGGTATTGGTTAGCTTATTATAGGAGGAGCTGTCCCAAACTGATTTTGAAAATAATGCTGGTTTTGAACTTTTTGGGGCTATTTTTACAAAAATAAAATGGCATCAGAAGAACCAGAGGAAGACCTACAACTGGTGTAAGCTGTTGAAGACCAGGAGGGCTCAGCTGCACATAAACAGTCTTCTGATGAAGAACCACCAATGAAGAAACAAGGCATAGCTTGCGATTTTTTCACTATTCCATCTGATGATTCAAAGATCACAACTAAATTGGTGAGGTACAGCATATTATCTCAGGGCACAGCAAACAAAATATTCATGTGGTACAACAGGCATGTTGTACTACTTGAAAACATACCACGAGAAGCTGCTTGTCGCGGCGGCGGCGTGAATATCACGTGTGATTAAAAAAATCAGTTTTGAACACATAACATTTGTAACTAACATCCCCATTTCTCAAACATGGGGTCAGAGTACTTCCATCCCTACCCCTTATGTTAGCTTTCACAGAAATTTTCAGCCCCGGGAACTATTCCCGATTGATAAAATGGCAGCTGTAACTTTCTGTTTCTGTTGAGGTTGAGGTTGTGCCTGGCCAATCACAGCACTCCTGTTGTTTCGTTCATTTGCTATGAATCGCAAAATCGTCATGAAATACCCACTGCCAGAGATATCACTATAAATTTCAACTTAAATTCCTCAAAAACTTCTGAACGGATTTGGACCAAATAACAAAAAGCACAATCTGCGTAACAACACCTACCATTCTGCCAAATTTGGTGTAATTCCGTTCAGTGGTTCGGTCTGTAGTTGTGTTGACAGGTTCCTATGGGAAATAACGTGACAAACGCACCCTTTTGTTAACCCCATTTTTCTCAGCCCGCACTTCACGAACCCCCCCAAAACCTTCCATGTGCACTTTTTTGGGAATATTTTGTGAAGATTCGTCAAATGGTACCAAAGTTATAGGTAAGTCAAAAAACGCTTTTCCTATGGAAACCATCGTCCTAACTATACTACCTACTGGCGACTGCCAGCAGGTTGTATATATATATATATATGTATATATATATATCCACACAAAGTTCCTCCAACTCAAGGGAGCCCCCATCCCTGCAGGGCAGCTTCGTAGTAACGGGCATGGAGCTTCCCATGATAAACATCCAGAAAAGAGAGCGAAGCACCACTCATGAAGCACTGGTATTTATTCAAAATAAGGAGGCAGCAATCAGTCATTACACGTTTCGGCCATCCCAGTGTGGCCTTGATCACAGGTGAGTCAAATAAAACTGCCGTAGTTCACAAATTCAAACACACTGAACACGTGACTCAAGTAAAATACTGCAAGTTCCATCATGCATCTGTGATAGCCATATCTCTTGCAGGACTAGAGTGATTAGTGAAAATCTTGCTTAAATAGCTTTTTTCACCACAATCCCAAAATACAAATATTGTGCAGGCGCACAGGGCACTTAAAAATGAAAAGTCACGCATTACATAATCATATCCTTTAGTGCAGTTTTGTTCTTAGTCATGCTGCCAAGATTGTACTTGCCATAAAACCAGTGGAACAGAGTTAACAGGAGGAGACATTCTTTCCCCTCCTGTCTCCCTTTCACGCCACCTTGCTGAGGTGCTGCAGTAGTAGGGTAATCCTTTATGCCTGCAAGTGGGCACGCAGGACATGCTCCCCAAATTAAATCCACACAAAGTTCCTCCAACTGAAGGGAGCCCCCATCTCTGCAGGGCAGCTTCGTAGTAACGGGCATGGAGCTTCCCGTGATAAACATCCAGAAAAGAGAGCGAAGCACCACTCATGAAGCACTGGTATTTATTCAAAATAAGGAGGCAGCAATCAGTCCTTACGTGTTTCGGCCATCCCAGTGTGGCCTTGATCACAGGTGAGTCAAATAAAACTGCCGTAGTTCACAAATTCAAACACACTGAACACGTGACTCAAGTAAAATACTGCAAGTTCCATCATGCATCTGTGATATCCATATCTCTTGCAGGACTGGAGTGATTAGTGAAAATCTTGCTTAAATAGCTTTTTTCACCACAATCCCAAAATACAAATATTGTCCAGGCGCACAGGACACTTAAAAATGAAAAGTCATGCATTACATAATCATATCTTTTAGTGCAGTTTTGATCTTAGTCATGCTGCCAAGATTGTACTTGCCATAAAACCAGTGGAACAGAGTTAACAGGAGGAGACATTCTTTCCCCTCCTGTCTCCCTTTCACGCCAACTTGCTGAGGTGCTGCAATAGTAGGGTAATCCTTTATGCCTGCAAGTGGGCGCGCAGGACATGCTCCCCAAATTAAATCCACACAAAGTTCCTCCAACTGAAAGGGCAGCTTCGTAGTAACGGGCAAGAGATATGGATATCACAGATGCATGATGGAACTTGCAGTTTTTTACTTGAGTCACGTGTTCAGTGTGTTTGAATTTGTGAACTACGGCAGTTTTATTTGACTCACCTGTGATCAAGGCCACACTGGGATGGCCGAAATGCATAAGGACTGATTTCTGCCTCCTAATTTTGAATAAATATCAGTGCTTCATGAGTGGTGCTTCGCTCTCTTTTCTGGATATATATATCATTTGCTGCATTATGGGACACAGAGGCCCCTCTCAATTGCTATTCATGCCGACGCGGAAAAAATATTTGCTGTGTTCTGGTTGTTTGTAGCCCCACCAATGGAGTGAACAAGTGTTTAAAAGGACTAATAGTTGTGCAAAATTCAGGAATGATTTACAGCACTGATGAAGGTATTACACCGAAACGCGTTTGCATAATAAATCATTTTGAAGACCCTGTGAGTGCTCCGAATTTTTGTAGTTGTTGTGTGACAAGACAAACTCACCTGTCGTCTACAGAGGCACCCTCTGTGTGTTCGGCTGCCTAGGTGGAGTTATTGATGGGATGTTATTGGTGTGGCAGAACCGCCGCTGCCGAAGCCTGCCGACCTTGAAGGAAGTGGACTATACAAGTCTGTGGTGCCCCTGCCATATAAGGGACACCTGCAGGAACTGTGCGGATTCAAATCAGCGGTAGGGGAGGGAGATATGCACAGCATCGAACTGGGTATAAAGTGGCTTCCCGCGTGAGACGACATAACGAGATTTAAAAGAGAAGTGGCCGCAATGCAATATATAAATAACTAATAGACTAAATTCATCATTTGATGCTGCATTATGGGACACTGACGCCCCTCTCAATTGCTATTCATGCCGACGCGGAAAAAATATTTGCAGTCTTCTGGTTGGTTGCAGCCCCACCAATGGAGTGAACAAGTGTTTTAAAGGACTAATAGTTGTCCAAAATTCAGGAATGATTTACGGCACTGATGAAGGTATTACACCGAAACGCGTTTGCATAATAAATCATTTGGAAGACCCCATGAGTGCTCCGAATTTGTGTAGTTGTTATGTGACAAGACGAACTCACCTTTCGTCTACGGATGCACCCGCTGTGTGTTCGGCTGCCTAGGTGGAGTTGTTGATGGGATGTTATTGGTGTGGCAGAACCGCCGCTGCCGAAGCCGGCCGACCTTGAAGGAAGTGGACTATACAAGTCTGTGGTGCCCCGGCCATATGAGGGACACCTCCAGGAATTGTGTGGATTCAAATCAGCGGTAGGTGAGGGAGATATGCACAGCATCGAACTGGGTATAAAGTGGCTGCCCGCGTGAGACGACATAACGAGATTTAAAAGAGAAGTGGCCGCAATGCAATATATAAATAACTAATAGACTACATTCATCATTTGATGCTGTATTATAGGACACTGAAGACTCTCTCAATTGCTATTCATGTCGACGCGGAAAAAATATTTGCCGTCTTCTGGTTGGTTGCAGCCCCACCAATGGAGTGAACAAGTGTTTAAAAGGACTAATAGTTGTGCAAAATTCAGGAATGATTTACGGCACTGATGAAGGTATTACACCGAAACACGTTTGCATAATAAATCATTTGGAGTGCTCCAAATTTTTGTAGTTGTTGTGTGACAAGACGAACTCACCTGTCATCTACGGAGGCACCCGCTGTGTGTTCGGCTGCCTAGGTGGATTTGTTGATGATATATATATATATATATATATATATCTATATATATATATATATATATATATATACATACATATATATATATATATCACTGAAAAAACCATAGGTTTCAGGGACGTTATAGTTACAAATTAGCATTTAAAAAACCTTTGAAATTCACTGAAAAAACCATAGGTTTTAGGGACAGTTATAGTTAGTTGGACATTGCACTCGTACAAAACCCGTGAAATTCCCCCGTTATAGTTAGTCCAGCTAACTATAACTCGCGCCCCCGCAATGCACTGCTGATGACGTCACATATTACATCACTCATGACATGGTCAGTGACATCACTGATGACATCACTGATGACATCTCAAATGACATCACTGATGACATCATCCAGTGACTGTGTGTTTCTGTAAAGTTTAAATATTTTTAATATATATAGGAAAAGACGTATTGAAGAATGAGTGGGTGTGTAAGTGTCTGTATGGATGATTTAGTAGGTGCATGACTGACTGTATAAGTGAGTGATTTAACGTATCTTACTGAATGCATGGGTTAGTGACTAAACTGGGTGAATGTCTGTATCCGTCTGTCTGTTGCTGTGTAAGTCGCTGCATGTGTTTGTGAATAGCTACATGAGTGTCTATATGAGTTATTGAATGCTTGTGTGAGTATCTGTATGGGTGCCTGAGTGTTTGTGTGGGAGGGGTGTGTGCGACTCTGTGCATAGATGTGTGAGTGGGTGATTCACTGGGTGGATGGTTTCAAGAGTGCATCTGTGATAGACTGTATGGGTGGGTAAGTGTGTGTAAGAGTGTGTTAGTGAGTGAATGTATGTCCCAGTGGTACATGTGTGAGTAACTACATATGTGAAAGGCAGTATATATGTGTGTTGGAGTATATAAATAGCTATAAGCTTAGAGTGAGTGATTGTGATAGTGGCTGTATGGATGAGTGTGTGCTTGTATCAGTGATTGTATAAGAGCGTAAGAATGTGCTAGTATTTGTATGAGTAAGTGAGCTGGTGTGTGTATAACTGTATAGGTGAGTAAATGGTAGTGTGTTTAATTATTTGCATGACTGACTAGGTGTGTGAGTACCTCTATGGATGAGTGGCGGTGTTTGAGTGTCTATATAGGAGTATGAGTGCATATGATAGTCCTGTCCTGAGTGACCGTAAGTATGAGTGACTGTACGGGTGAGTGAGTGGATGTGTGCGTAGACCTAAGAATCAGTGAGTGGGTATGTAGTTATTGGTGTTGGAGTGTCTATGGTTTTGCGAATGGCAGTCTGTAATTTAGAGTGAGTGTATCAAAGGTTATATTGGGGTGTGAGGAGGTGCATCAGATTATCACGTGGATGATGTCATCAGTGATGTCATTTGAGATGTCATCAGTGATGTCATCAGTGATGTCACTGACCATGTCATGAGTGATGTAATATGTGACGTCATCAGCAGTGCATTGCGGGGCGCGAGTTATAGTTAGCTGGACTAACTATAACGGGGGAATTTCATGGGTTTTGTACGAGTGCAATGTCCAACTAACTATAACTGTCCCTAAAACCTATGGTTTTTTCAGTGAATTTCAAAGGTTTTTTAAATGCTAATTTGTAACTATAACGTCCCTGAAACCTATGGTTTTTTCAGTGAATTTCAAAGGTTTTTTAAATGCTAATTTGTAACTATAACATGTCTGAAACCTACGGTTTTTTCAGTGAATTTCAAAGGTTTTGTAAATGACAATTTTTAAATGTATTAATTGTTATATACATTTTTTTCATACTGATTTCCAAATTTTTAGAAACAATTTTTTTTTAAATATTTTATTTTTTAAATTACATTGTAATTACATTATACATTACATTACAAAAAATACTTTCTCAGAATGAATTACTTTAGTTTAAATACTTTGCACATAGGCAATAGACTTTTAAGTACAGTAGTTACAGTTGTTGCAATGGGCAACACATTTTCAAACACAATGCAACATTCAGCTCAATGTGAATTTCTAGTTAAATGCAATTAGTTACTTTATGGATTACTTTTTCTAACCACAGGACTGGATCCTAGATTCAGTCCTGGGACATCTCCTGTAAACAGTTGAGTAAAAGCGTTTTGGTTACAGTCGTGATTTTTAAGGAATATTATTGTACTTTAAAAGTTGACACTTAGAAACTTTTTCTCATAGAATCACCAATGTTATCCTATGGAAGGAAATTCACTTAGAAGGTAAAAACTGTTATCGTTACTTTTTCTTACTCAGTGTTGGATCCTGGATCCAGCACTGGTGCATCTCATGTAAACAGTTGAAAGAATGCGTTTAAGTCATACAGGCGATTTTTTAGGAATATTTGTAGTTTGTGAAAATCGACACTTTGAAACTTTTCTGCTAAAAACCAGACAATGGATTCCTATGGAAGAAAATATAAGTTACTGGTAAGTACGGTTAAAATTACTTTTCAGGGTCAGTGCTGGGCTAAAAGATGCAGCACTGGGTTCTCTCCTGATAACAGGTGAGTAAATTGGAATTCGTACTTTGGTTGATTTTAGAGGAATATTATAAAGTTCCAAAAATCAACACTTAGAAGAATTTCCAAGTGAAACCAGTCAATGTTAGCCTATGAAGGAAATTCAAGTTACCGGTAAGTACGGTTAAAATTACTTTTCAGGACCAGTACTGGGCTGAAAGATGCAGCACTGAGGTCTCTCCTGATAACAGCTGAGTAAATCAGAATTCGGATTTCGGCTGATTTTAGAGGAATATTTGTATGTTTCAAAAATCAACACTTAGAAACTTTTTCAGCAAAAAGCAGGCAATGATATCCTATGGAAGGAAATTCAAGTTACTGGTAAGTACGGTTAAAATTACTTTTCAGGATTAGTACTGGGCTGAAAGATGCAGCACTGAGGTCTCTCCTGATAACAGGTGAGTAAATCGGAATTCGTATTTCGGATGATTTTAGAAGAATATTTGCACAATGGTGAAGGGAGGGGGCGGGGCCTGAGGTGACATCTGTGCAAACGCGCCCCGTGGCGCGTTTTAGGTTGGGGATTAAGTCCCCTTGAATCCTGAGGGTCCCTAGGGGCCAACTAGCCCACCAGGAACCTTCCAATATGCGCCAGGGGGCTGCGTTGCAGAGACGTGTAGAGAGGCCACACTCCTTTTTACACCTCTCTGCAACGCAGCTCTGTGGCGCTTTCTGGATGTACCTGTTGGGCTAGTTGGCCCCCAGGGACCCTCAGGAATGAAGGGGATTTAATCCCCCAACTTAAAACGCGCCACGGGGCGAGTTTGCACAGATGTCACCTGAAGCCCCGCCCCTCCCTTCACCACTGTGCAAACGCGCCCCGTGGTGCGTTTTAAGTCGGGGGATTAACTCCCTTGAATCCTGAGGGTCCCTGGGGCCAACTAGCCCAACAGGTATATCCAAAAGCGCCACAGAGCTGCGTTGCAGAGAGGTGTAAAAAGGGGCGTGGCCTCTGTACACCTCTCTGCAACGCAGCCCCCTGGCGCATACTGGAGGTTCCTGGTGGGCTAGTTGGCCCCCAGGGACCCCCAGTATTCAAGGGAAATTCGTTCCCCCTCTGCAAACGCGCCAGGGGGTGCGTTTGCAGAGTGGTGAAGGAAGGGGGCGGGGCCTGCGGGCCCGATCGTTTTTTTTTTTTTGTCCCCTGAAGGGGGGCTGTGTGGCCCCCCTTACTTTTTCCTGTTTTTGGACCCTGGGGACCCCATCCCCCAGGGCCTTACCCCTTTTTTTTAATTAATTTTTTTTTTTAAAAACGGGAAGGGGGCCGCGTGGCCTTCCTTCCCTGGGCCTGTATTGGCCCCGGGGACCCCATCCCCCGGGGCATGGCCTCTATTTTTATTTTTATTCTTTGGAGGGGGCTGCGTGGCCCCCTCCTCTGGCCATTTAAGGCCCCGGGGACCCCATCCCCTGGGGCCGGCCATACCCTTTTTAAAAAATTTTTTAAACTTTGGGGAGGGGGCCGCGTGGCCCCCCTCCCGGGCCACTACTTGCCCCGGGGACCCCATCCCCCGGGCTGGCTCCTCTCCGTTGGGGACTGTGGGGGTCCCCAAGCCCCCACAGTCCCGCCGGCTCCCCGCGTCCCTTGGGAGCCTGCATTGCTTTTACACATGGGGAGCTGCTAAGATGCAGCTCCCCATGTGGAAAGCATCGGCTTTGGATATTGGAAGAGAGAGCAGGTTTCCTTGCTCTCTCTTCCAATATCCAAAGCAGTTTGCTATGGCAGGACGGGAGCCGCGAGGCTCCCGTCCTGCCATAGCAAACTACAGTGTCCCGGGGTAGGCACCCCGGGACACTGCAGGAGCCGGCCCTGGGGGGTGGCGGTCCCCAGGGCCATCAAGGGCTCCAGGAGGGGGCCGCGCGGCCCCCTCCCCTTAAATTGCACAGCCCCGGGAGGTGGTGGTCCCTGGGGCTCTGGGGTCCGTAACGGACCCCCATATTTAAATGTTTAGTGCCCCGGGGAGGTGGCGGTCCTCGGGCGTGTGGGGGCTGGAGCCCCCCCACACAGGTTTTTCAATTTTTAAAAAAAGCCCCGGGGAGGTGGTGGTCCTCGGGCTGCGGGAGGGCTCAGAGCCCTCCCGCACCATTTAAAAAAAGCCCCGGGGGTGGCAGTCCCCGGGCTTGGGGGCCCTTTGAGGCCCCCCACACATAAAATTAACCCCCCACCATGCCCCCGGGACTTGGGCCACCCGGGGGCAAAATACACTCGAAGCGCGGAGACCGCGCTTCGATTTGCTCGGCAGGATTCGCGCACCCTGAGCGCATCCTGCCGATTTTTAAAAAAAATATTTTTTTTTTTTTTGCCCAGGGGGTCCTTGTGGGACCCCTGAGCAAACCTAGGGGGTCAGGGTGTTTCTACCCTGCTCCCTTTCTGCGCTTTGCGCACTTGTTTCTGTCCCTCGGTTCTACCGAGGGACAAAATGGCTGCCAACATTTCCTGAATCGGAATGTTGACAGCCAGCTGACAGCCAATTAACATGCAGCTCGTGATCGGGAGGGTACGCGGACCCTACTCGGCCATAGATATCACTATCTTTTTACTTTTGATTTTCTCAGCAACTACTGAACGGATTTACACCATTTAACAAAAAGGGTTCTTTCTGAACCAAGAACTACCTCTTTGCCAAATTTGGTGTAATTCCGTTCAGCAGTTCGGGCTGTAGCCGTGTCTAAAGTTTCCTATGGAAAATTGCATGGGGAAAACGCGTTTTGGGACCCCCTTTTTTCTCGGCCCCCGCTTGACGAATCCCCCCGAGACTTTCAGGGTAGGAGCGGACCGGAGCGGGCCACAAAGTTTGAAAATTTTGCGAAGATACGTCAACCGGCAAGAGAGTTATTTCAAATAGAATGTCGCGGATTTCCTATGGATAATAGGTTGTAACTATAACTATCTACTGGCGACCGCCAGTAGATAATATACATAATACATATATATATATATACATGTATATATATATATGGTTACAGAGATGTTATAGTTGGGAGATAGAATTAAAAAAACCTTAGAAATTTAAGGAAAAAGAAAGGTTCCATGGGCGTTGTAGTTAGGAAATAGAATTAAAAAATCCTTAGAAATTCACTGGAAAAAACAAATGTTACAGGGTCTTTATAGTTAGGCTGCCATTTCACTCGTACAAAATCAGAGTAATTTAGCAGGTAACTATAGCTTGAGCTCCCGCAATGCACTGCTTATGACTTCACATATTTCATCACCCATGACATGGTCAGTGACATAACTGATGACAACTCAAATGACAAATGTTCATAGGTTGTTTTTAAAAATATATTTCCAAACTTTAACATCCCTTTAATTCCTATTTTATTTTCAGGAACTTTGAACAATTTCATAGTTTTTAAGTGTAACCAGTTAAAATGCAATATCTTCAAAATGAGCATTGTATCTAAATGAATCTTGCCTCTGTATGTATTGAAGAACAGCTGACTCTATTGTAGAACACCTCCATCCAACTGGACTAATTTGTAATGGCTAATTAGTAAGTGCTACCCAGTTCACTTAATGTATAGTGTATCTCCTACAGTACAATAGTGTAGAGAACACTAATGAAATGTGTCCAATGACCTTATGTGTCTAAAATTGTGCTATTGTGATTGTTCCTCAAGTGTGTTTAATTGATAGCTGTAGAAAATGGTAATGCAGTGAAAATACACTTCATGAGCTCTTATTTGCTGAAGTAACTGCTTGTTTGGGTCTCTGAGTGGGTGTATGAGTGTTTGACCTTATCTCTAACTGGGTGCATCAGGACCCGATTCACAAAGGTAAAATGAGACAAAAGTCTAACTTTACGACTTTCTGTATTCACAAAGGGCATTTACTACTCATAAATGCCCTTTGTGAATACCGAAAATTGTAAAGTTCAACTTTTGGTATTCACAAAGGGCATTTACGAGTAGTAAATGCTCTTTGTGAATACCAAAAGTCGTAAAGTTAGACTTTTGTCTCAGTTTACTCTTGTGAATCGGGCCCTCAGTTTCTGAATGAGCCTGTGACTGAGTGGATGCACAGCTGTATTAGTGCATCTCTGCATAAGTGTATCCGTGTCTGAGAGGGTCTGTGAGTAGTTGCATGAGTCTCTGACTGAGTTTGTGACTCAATGCTTGAGTCTGTGCATTGTTATCTCAGACGCTGCAAAACTGTCTGAATGGCTCTGGGAGTGGATGCATCAGTATCTAAGAGGGTGAGTGACTGGTGCATCATTGTCTAAGTAGATCCGTTACTTAGTGCATTAGTTTCTCTGTGGGTATGCGAGTGTGTGCATGAGTCAGTGAGTGGGTAATTGAGGGGGTATATAAGTCTCTGTGTGGGTATACGAGTGGGTGCATTACTCTCTCAGTGGGTCTGTGAGTTGGTACATGAGTATCTGAGTGACTCTGTCAGTGAGTGCATGAGTCTCTGAGTAGGTCTGTGAGTGGGTGTATTTGTCTAAAAGTGTGCTATTGTGATTGTTCCTCGAGCGTGTTTAATTGATAGCTGAAGAAAATGGTAATCCAGTGAAAACACACTTCATGAGCTCTTATTTGCTGAAATAACTGCTTGTTTGGGTTCCAGAGCGGGTGTATAAGTGTTTGACTGGATCTCTAACTGTGTGCATCAGTCTCTGAGTGAGTCTGTGACTGAGTAGATGTACAGCTGTATTAGTGGATCTCTGAATAAGTGTATCAGTGTCTGAAAGTGTGTGTGAGTTGGTGCATGAGTCTCTGAGTTTGTGACTCGATGCTTGAGTATGTGCATTGTTCTTTCAGAAGCTGCAAACCTGTCTGAATGACTCTGGGAGTGGATGCATCAGTGTCTAAGAGGGTGAATGACTATGTGCGTCATTGTCTAAGTAGATCTGTTACTTAGTGCATTAGTCTCTCTATGGGTGTGCCAGTAGGTGATTCAGTCTATGACTGGGTAATTGAGGGGGTACATAATTCTCTGTGTGAGAATGCGAGGGAGTGCATTACTCTCTTAGTGGGTCTGTGAGTGGGTGCATGAGTCTCTGAGTGACTCTGTCAGTGAGTGCATGAGTCTCTGAGTAGGTCTGTGAGTGGGTGTATGAGTCTTTGACTGGCTCTTTAACTGGGAGCATTAGTCTCTGAGTGGGCCTGTCAATGGGTGTATACCTTTCTCAGCAGATCGGTGAATGGGTGCATGAGTGTCCAAGTGACTCTGTGAGTGTATGAGTCACTGTGTGGATATGTGACTGGGTGCATGAGTCTCTGAGTGGATATGTGAGTGTGCATATGAGTCTCTTTGTGGGTCTGCAAGTGGGTGCATGTGTCTCTGAGTGGGTCTGTACATGGGTGCATGAGTCTCTGAGTGAGTCGGTAAGTGTATCTTATCATGAGTATCTGAGTGGGTATGTGAGTAGGTACATAAGTATCTGAGCAGGTAGGTGAGTGGATGTATAAGTGTCTCAGTGGGTATGTGAATGGGTGTATAACTTTCTGAGTGAGTTTGTGAGTGGGTACATGAGTCTGTGACTGTGACTGGAGACTGTGCACATATATATATATATTTAAAAAAATATTTTAAATATTATTTGCAGGGTAGTAGCGACTATCATGACTTCTCCGTGACGTTACACTGGGGCTGCTCTGACGATCTTGTTGTTGCTGCAAATAACAATTAAAAAAGCAATTTTGGACACCTAACTTGTGTGACTAACACCCCCAATTCTCAAACATGGGGTCAGGGTACCTCCACCCTGACCCCTTATATTAGCTTTCACACACTTTTCAGCCTCTGGAACCATTCCCGATCAATAAACTGGCACCCACAAGTTTATGTTCAGGTTGCGTCCAGCCAATCAGAGCATTCCTGTTGGCAAGCCTGTTTGCAAATTATCACGAAATCGTCGCAAAATATTCGTGGCCAGAGATGTCACTAACTTTTCTTCTTAAATTTCTCAATAACTACTGAATGTGATGTTATTTGAGATGTCATCAGTGATGTCACCAGTGATGTCACTGACCATGCCATGAGTGATGTAATATGTGAGGTCATAAGCAGTACATTGCGAGGGCGTAAGTTATACCTAGCTCTGGTAACTATAACTGCTGAATTTCACTGGGTTTGTACGAGTGAAATCTGAGCCTAACTTTAACGTCCCTGTAATCTCTGGTTTTTTCAGTAAATTTCTAAGGTTTTTAAACTCTATTTGCTAACTATAATGTCTCTGTAATCTTTGGTTATTAAAGTGAATTTCTACTTTTTTTTAAAAACGATTTCCTAACTATGATGTCCCCGTAACCTTTGGTTTTTTAAGTGAATTAAAACCAAATTAAACAATTAAAAAATTAGACCCACTCTAGAACTAATTTAGTTTGTCTTTTTTAGGTTGCCCTATAAATCACTGTACTTTTTACTGTTCTGATGAAGACCCGCATGCTAGGACCCAATTTACCTCGTGCAACAGTCGGGTCAAAACGTCAACAATATTAAACAACCCGGCCTGGATTGATTATTGATACCCCTGTGGAGCATGTATTCTATCTAGACCCCACCCATTTTTCTGAATAGGGAAAGAAGAGATTTTGTGAATTCCTCAGACAAGCTACCTGGCCTTGGCTAAATTGGATTTCCTCATTGTCATAGCTATTGAATTATGATTACTTTGTGAATCGTTATTAATTTCTTCCTTACTTTTCTCTCTGATCACAGCTCACATGAGCACTACAATAAACACTTTTCTTTTCACTCTATTTGGAACAACCACTATGAAATAAACTTGATGAGTTCTTTTGTTAGTATATTGTTAATGACTTTTTGATATATAAAATTCAATGTGACTGTTTGATTCAGTATTTAGTGTGATTCATTCATTTTCTGATCTTGCTTTTTGCTCGCCTACATTGCAAACTAAATGTTGCATCTTTCTTTGATCACGTACCAGTAGGACCTTACTGTTTTACGTACCATATGCTACCCAGGTCCTATGGGGATTTTTGTGTTACCCCAGTAATCTGTAACAAGTCCCTCAGGAGCTGGCATTTAAAAAAAAAGAACTTTTAATTAGGGGAGAGGGACCCCATCCTCTGGCCTTTTTTAAAAAACAATATTTTTTATTACTGGAGGGGGGCCACACAGCCCCTCTCCCTGGGCTGATTTCAGCCCTGGGGATCCCATCTCCAGGGCCTGACCTGTTTGTAATGGAGAAGGGTGTGTGAGTATTTCCCCTCCCCAGGCTGATTTCAGCATCGGGGATCACATCGCCAGGGGCCCGCCCTTTTCAAATCGATGAGGGCGTTTTCAAATCGAGGAGGCCCCCTCCGAGCGGGCCCCCTCCCAGGACATTTTTGGCCTTGGGGACCCAATCCCATAGGGCCTGCCCCATTTTTAAAATGTTTCTTTGTTTGAAGAAAAGGGAGGGGGCGATTTCAGGCCTGGGGATCCCATCCCCAGGGGTCTGGTCTGTAGTCTAGATGCCCTGGTCCCACTCAGGGCACCTACTCTTTAAACATTGGGGATTGTGGGAGGAGCCTCAGGGCCCCCATGCTTCCTGCCAGGGCCCCACCTCAGTGTGATCTGGCATTACTTTTACACATAGGGAGCTGCTAACATGCAGCTCCCTGTGTGTAAAAGCAATTCTGCTCTGCTTCTAGTAAGCAAGAGCATTTTCTGCTGTCACTTACAAGAAGCGGAGCAGTGGTTGCTATGGCTTGGTGGGAGCAGTGCTCCCATCAAGCCACAGTACCCAGGGACATTGTTGGAGCTGGCCCTCGGTGGTGGCGGTCCCCAGGGCTATCTAGGGCTCCAGGAGGGGGTCCTGTGGCCCCCCTCCATTGGACTACACAGCCCAGGGTAGGTGGTCATCCCAGGGGCTGCGGGGGGCATTCGGCTCCATATTTAATTTAGAGTGTTACCCCGGGTTGGTGGTGGTCCTCCGGGGCTGTGGGAGGGTGTGCAGCTCCCATATTAGTTTTTGCTTTTGCCCCAGGGAGGTGGCATTCCACAGGGAGGTGGGGGGGCCGGATGGGCCGCACTGCATTAAATTTCATATTTTGCCCTAGGGAGGTGGAGGTCCCCAGTGTGCGTGCATTGCTGTGAGGGCTTATTTCCATAAAGGCCCGGGGAGGTAGTGGTACCCAGGGCTGTGGGGGCCGCGCGCCCCCTTATTTAATTTTAAAGTGTTGCCCCAGGAAGGTGGCAGTCCCGGGGCTGCGGAGGGGCATGCAGCCCCCCGCATTAATGTTTTATTTTGCCCAGGGGAGGTGGAAGCCCCTGGGGCTGCAGGTGGGCCGGGCGAGCCCTCTGCATTAAAATTCACATTTTGCCCTGGGGAGGTGGTGGTCCACAGGGCACATGGCTTGACATGAGGGCAGCCCCCGCACTATTATTTTACTCAAGCCCCAGGCAGGTGGTGGTCCCGGGGCATATTAAGCCCCTGTATTTGTACACTGCTCCCGGGATCTGGCCCACCCGGGGGTCCCAATGGGACCCCCAAGAGGCCTAGGAGGTCACAGTGTTCCTACCCTGCCCCCTTTTTTTTAAACATTTTTTGTGGGACTCAGTTCAACTGAGTCCCAAGATGGCTGCCAGCACTTCCTGGTTGAAGTGTTGGCAGCCAATCAAATTTCAGTAGGGTTTAAGTAGGTTTTTGAACTCCCAGATATCTATTTTTTTTTACTTAAATATCTCTGAAACTACTGAACAGATCTACATGCTTTCTGGACCAACATCTAGCTTTCTGCCAAATTTGGTGTAATTCTGTTCAGTGGTGCGGGCTGCAGTTGTGTTAATAAAATGAATAATCCCTATAGACGTAACATAGGGAAAATGCGTTTTGGAGCCCCCTTTTTCTCGGCTCCCGCTTGACGGATCACCACAAAACTTTCAACAAAGCAGCTGAACCAAAAAGTGGTCATGTTTGTAAAATTTTGTGAAGATTCGTCAAGCAACTTTAAAGTTATTGGCAAAACAAAAAATGCTTTTTCTATGGAAACTTTGGTCCTAACTATATAAGTAATATATATATATATATATATGTATATATATATATATATATATCTTTCAACAAAACATCCCTAGTTGAAGACGCACTCGAAAAGCAGATGAATTCCAATGATTCTTTTAATAAAATGAAACTGGCATTTTCATTCAGATGCATTTTTTATATATATATGGCTGCACCGAAACGCGTCGTGCGTTTGCTTGCCATATGTTTAAATAAATCACGCTTTATGGATTTGGGCTCGAGCTTGCTTTATGTTTATCGACAAAAAGTACTTTGGAGAATATATATATATATTTCATAAGAGTCAAAATAAACGCACACTCATGGGACGTAATCACAGGCAGTTCTTTTTAATCCAGTTACACGTTTCAACTGCAGAGTAGTCTTGATCGCACACCGGAGTAGAGGTGGATCGCATACTTCATACAAAAGTAAACATAAACAAAGGACTATGAAACAATGGATTGCTGTTTCCTGACCTGATAATGGCATCCATTTTGAAATGGTAAAATGCTTGATGTGGAGTAAATGCATGAGATTGCCAACATTATACAATACAAGTGCCTATCAATGCATACCATGTCACTACAGTATCTGCCTAGTGCGGATGTCCATTATACATACTCCCCAATTCTGTCAATATATGTAAACAAAAGACATGAGAGAAAGAAAGCCGCAAAATAAGGAACATATTCTTATTAGAGGAAAATATGTCTTTCTTTCAACACAGTTACAGGGTAAGGGACGGAAATGGATTACAGGGTAGTGCAAAATGAAACAGTAAAACTGAACTCATAATAATTGCTTAGTGCATATACCCTGCACATTCCAAAGTATTCATCATCGTTTTGTTTTTAAACATCCACACCGAGACAAAGTGTCCCTCATAGAATGTCCCGGGCACTGATCTTTAATCGCCTGACTAGTGGCTAAATCTAATAAAAAAGAAAAAATTCTGTATAGTATATACTGCAAATGTTTACTGTTTCCTGCATAGTGTGTTCTTCTATGCTCAACATACTTTGTATTTGCGATCCAACGTAATCAGCACGATTTTCCTCATTTTTTGTTATTGCACAAGTTTTTCTATCTCAAAATAATAATGTGATTATCTAACCCTAAAACCCAGTGTTATCCCAGATTAAACAAAATAAGTCCAATAGAAATTAAAATAGAATAGAAAATTCCTTATCTCCAGGAGTGCTGTTCACCACATGGACAAGGTGTTTGAAGAAAAGGGTAGGGACCCCTGTCGGTATCCCCATCCAAGAGTAGGCCCCTTTTTTCCTCCTGTAGTGCAAAAAAAGATATAAAATTTCGTTAATTTCTGGTTAAAATCATTAAATTACATAAATCAATATGAAAATACATCTCAGGTTAAGAATATTAATCACAGTTTCAGATGTCAATTACCGATACTGTTATGGATAGAAAACGTCTCACCCAGACCCCCGCTCATAGATCCCAAACCAGTTAGTTCCCATGTAGGTGAATACTCAATTCCTCATCCAAGTTGCGGCCACAAGGGCTTTTGGTCTGGAGATCTAAAATGTGCCATGACTCCCTCTGTCTAAGGTGGAGGACCCCGTTGCTACCCCTCGAATTTTGTTGAATGTGTTCAATTATAAAGTATCTTAGCAGGGAGCTATTGGACAGATGGTATTCTGCAAAGTGTCTAGCCACAGGGTAATGTGGATCCTTATTGTTAATTGTCCTTATGTGTTGGAGCACTCTCTTTTTAGCTGTCAAAGTAGTACTCTCCACATAATGCAGGTTGCAAGGGCATTCTAGCACATAAATGACAAAAGTAGAGCTACATGTCGTAAATTGGGTAATAGTTTTGATACCACGGGGAATGCCATAGGTCCTCTTCATATAGCTGTTGCGGCAAGCCTTGCAATGTCCGCAAGGAAAAAACCCCTGTAAAGTATGTTGAATGCCTGGTTGTTTTTTCGTGATGTCACCCTTAACTAACATGTCTTTGAGGTACCTCCCCTTCCTCTATGTAACCATAGGACGTTCAGTTAAGCTGCGTCCTATGGTGAGATCACTCACTAGAATGTTCCAATTATGTGTCAACATTTTAGAGATTTTTTGAGATTCCATGTTGTATGTGAGGATGACTCTAATAGGATTCTCTCCCTCTTTAGACTCTTGTTTCTCTTCCAGGGTTTGGTCTCTAATTATACCATTCACTTTGTCAATGGCTTTCTCTAAAACACACTTCGGATAACCACGTTATGAACCTTTCTACCATCTTGGTTTGTTCCTCGACAAAAAATTCTGGTGTACTGCAGTTTTATGCTCTCAACAGCTCTCTTTAGGGGATACTCCATTTAAGAGTGTCCAGATGGCTGCTGAGAGCATGGAGAAGGCTGTTACCTGCTGTGGTTTTTTGATGTAATTTTGTGTGGAGCTTGTTGTTCTTTATCTCTATCTGGACATCCAAGAAGTCAATCGAATGTCTATTCATGGTGTATGTGAGTGTCAAATTGTACTCATTTCTGTTCAAGTTTTCAATCCGTCTTTCTGCACTTTGTTCGCTCCCCTTCCATATGACGAACAAATCGTCAATATATCTGAGCCCATGTGACTACCTGCCCATCTCTATAGTGAAGTCTCAGGTCATTCTGTTTCTCCTCCTCCCATGCTCCTAGGAACAGATTCGCAAAACTAGGGGCAAAACACGTGCCCAAGGCTGTCCCCAGAATCTGTTTGTACAATTTACTATTGAACATAATAATTTTGTTGAACAGACAAAATGTCATCATTTCTAACATGTTTGTATGTTCAAGATAACAGATTTCTCTGTTTTCAAGAAAAGGTTGGCAAGATTTTGAGCCCAAAGTATGGTCAATAATAGAGTAAAGAGAGTTCACATCCATAGTTATGAGAAGAAAATCTTTTTCCCATTCAATATCCCTTGTTTTTCTCAGGAAATCTTTCGTATCCTTTATGTTGGATGGAAGGGCCATCACATACTGTCACTGGCAATCTCATGCATTTACTCTACATCAAGTGGATGCCATTATCAGGTCAGGAAACAGCAATTCATTGTTTTGTAGTCCTTTGGTTATGTTTACTTTTGTATGAAGTATGCGATCCACCTCTACTCTGGTGTGTGATCAAGACTGCTCTGCAGTTGAAATGCGTAACTGGATTAAAAGAACTACCTGTGATTACATCCCCTGAGAGTGCGTTTATTTTGACTCTTATGGAATTTGACTGTCCGGTGTGCCCCGCTGGCTTCGACGCACCAGCTACCTCGGGTATATATATATATGTATATATATATATATATATATATATATTTATATATATATATATATATATATATATATATATATTCACTGAAAAATACAGAGGTTACAGGAACATCATAGTTAGGAAATAGAATTAAGAAAACCTTAGAAATTCACTGAGAAAAACTAAGGTTACAGGGACGTTATAGTTAGGCTCAGATTTCACTTGTACAAAACCATAGACATTCAGCAGTTAAAGTTACCTGAGCTAACTACAACTTACGCCCCCACAATGCACTGCTTATGTCCTCACATATTAAATCACTGATGACATGGTCAGTGACATCACTGATGACATCATAAATGACATCACTGATGACACCATCCCATGAGTGCAAGTGTTTAATTAATGTTTCTGAGACTTAAAGATATATACTAACCTACAGCATAAGTTAAATTACTATTCTTTCTGGTCTAGTAATTAGCCATACTATTTCCAACATATCTTGTCTTAGTTGCTGTTTGACCGTCTGTATCAGTGTGTAAGTGGATGTCTCAGTGGCTGTATGGGTGTGTCAGTGGCTGTATGGATGTTTTAGTGGGTAAGTGTGTAGCTGCATGGGTGAGTGAGTGGCTGTGCGAGTGACTGTATTGGAGAGTGGTGGGTGTGTGAGTGGCTGTATGGGTGAGTTAGTGGCTGCATGAGTGGCTGCATAGGTATGTGAGTGGGTATGTGAGTAGCTGTATGAGTGACTGAGTGTCTCTATGAGTGGCTGTGTGGATGAGGGAGTGGGTGTGTGAGTGGCTGTATGGGTGAGTGAGTAGCTATTTGAGGGTGTGTATAGGTAAGTGGGTGGGTGTGAATGGTTGTATTAGAGAGTGAATATTTGTGTGAGTGGCTGTAAGGGTGAGTGAGTGGATGTGTGAGTAGTTGTATGGATGTGTAAATGGGTATATAAGTGGTTATGTGGGTGTGTGACTGAGTGTGTGAGTAGTTGTATGGGAAATTAGTGGCTGTGTGAGTGGCTGTATGGGTAAGTGATTGGGTGTCTGAGTAGCTGTATTGGTGAGTGAGTGGCTGTGTGAGTTTCTGTTTGGGTGATTGAGTGGGTGTGTGAAAGGCTGTAAAGGTGTATGAATGGGTATGTAAGTGTCTGTATGACTGGATGTGTGAGTGAGTGGGTGCATGAGTGGCTGCATGTGTGAGCTACTAGGCGTATGAGTTGCTGTATGAGTGAAAGAATATGTGAGTGGCTCTATGGATGAGTGCCTGGATGGGTGTGTACTGGTTTGGGTCTGTGACTGGGCATGTGAGGGGTTCTGTGGCAATGGGAGTGGGTGTATGACAGGTTCTTTGGGGGTACGAGTGGGTGTCTTAGTGGTACTGTGGATGATGTCATCAGTGATGTCAGCAGTGGTGTCATTTGAGATGTCATCAGTGATGTCACTGCCCATGTCATGAGTGATATAATATATGAGGTCATAAGCAGTGCCTTGCAGTGGCATACGTTATAGTTTGCTCAGTTAACTATAACTGCTGAATTTCTATGGTTTATTACGAGGGAAATCTGAACCTAACTATAACGTCCCTGTAACCTTTGGGTTTTTTTAAGCGAATTTCTGAGGTTTGTGGCTTTGTAAGTGAGTGTGAATGTCTCAATGTGTGTGAGTGGGTGTGTGAGCATCTGAGTAGGCCTGGAAGTAGCTGCATAAGTGTTTTGCTGGGAGTGTGAGTGGGTGCATGAGTGTTTGAATGAGTGCATGAGTATCTGAGTAAGTGTCTGAATGGGTCTGTGAGTGGGTGCGAGGATGTCTGAGTCGGTTTGCAAGTGCTGCCATGTGTGTGTGAGTCAGTCTGTGAGTGAGTGAATGAGTGTCTAAATGGATCTGTGAGTAGGTGCATGAGTGTCTCGCTGGGTGTGTGATTGGGTGTGTGAGTGTATGAGTGGTTCTGTGAATGGGTGTGTGAGTCTTTGAGTAGGTCTATGAGTAGATGTGTGAGTGTCTGAGTGGGTCTGTGAGTGGGTGTGAGAGATTCTGAGTGGGTTTGCAAGTTCCTCCATGAGTGGGTCTGTGAGTCTCTGGGTAGGTCTGTGCTGTGAACTTATGACCTACTGGTTCCACTGGGTTGCTAGGTACACTGAGCTAATAGTGTATTAGGGAGAAGGGTGTTAAAAAGACAGGATTTTTTTTTTTAAGTTGAGGAGTTATAAGTTATAACACATTTTAAGTAATGGTAAACTTTAATTTCCAACTCAGGACTGTGTAATACAAATGGAATTGTAGTAGTGTTTGAAGTTTTTGACAGCAATACATTGATATACTAAGAAAATGTCTGCATATCTTTTGAATGCAAAGTTTAAAATACGAAAAAAGTACTTTACAAGGATTCCTTGCAAGGTTAGAAAACATACACATTTGGAGGGATTGTAAAGCTGTGGCCTTTGAAAATTTAACCAAAATCGCCTATCAAGATATGACCTGTCCAAACTGCAGACTAGAACGTAGGTGTACGTTGTTAGCATAAACATATGGCAAATATGTCATAGTCATGCTACAATGATACAGAATGGATGGTAGTAAATTAGAAACTGAAATTACAAACTTTGTAAATAAATTATGAGTTTCTGAGACATTATTCGGCCTATTAGGTGTATTGCCAACAGCAAGTTGTTAGAAATGAAAGACTGTTTTTAACTGGAGGAAAGGAATTTATAAAACATTGCGGGACTACATTCTGTTACTACAGATAAAAACTAAACGGAGGCACTTTAATTCCAGCAACCTTAAGTTGTATCTAAGAAGTCTCTTTTCCACTTCTCCATTGTATCTTGTTTTGGTTGCCTAATGTCAAAATGAAATCCTAATATATTTTTCTTTGTTTACATATTTTCACAGTGCTTGAACTGCTGCGATAAAAGAAGAAAAAAAATAACAAGTAGGGTGTTTCACATTCTTCAAAATTACATCCACAGACTGCTTCCCAGCTGTTACAATGGTGTTATAGTTCATGCAGAAGGTAGCAAAGTGCTTTAGTTCTGATGACATTTCACTGCATCTTCTCTGGCCTTCAGGGGCTGGAGGTCTGGAGACTGATGATCCCTCTCCTTTTTTTCTCTGTGTAATTTTAAGTTGCATCCCCTGGTATGTTTTTAAGTGGTACAACATGCTTGTTTACCACATGAATATTTTTTTGCTGTGCCCCGAGATAATGTCTTCCCACATATGCTGCACCTGATCAATTAAGTTGTGGCCTTTGATTTACCAGATGGTATAGTGAAAAAATCTCAAGCTATGTTTTGTTTTTTCATTAGTGGTTCTTCATCATAAGACATTTCATGTACAGCTGAGTCCTGCTACTGTTTAAGAACTTTAACCAGTTATAGGTCTTCATTTGGTTCATCTGATTCCATTTTATTTTTGTAGAAATAGTGAAAGAAAGTTAAAAACCAGCACAATTTTCAAAATGAGTTTGGGTGGCAATGGGTAGTTTGATGAGAGAATTAAATTTCTTTGTTTGGTAGTTATGTAGTATTTGTGAGTTCTGATGTTGAAAGTTATTTTTTGAAACTGTTGTTTTTGTCAAATGCGTTGTTAAAATAAAGTTAAACCATTATGTCACTAAACAGCTAGAATCAAACTTTGAGTAAAATATGTCTATATATATATATATATATTCGCTAAACACTTACTCCTACTGTAGAAAAAAGAAGCCACGGACACTCCAGGATGCTTAATCTGTTTATTCCATAACAGATGGTCTCCTACCGACCCGTTTCACCTTTACGGCTTGTTCACGGTACGGCAAGTCGTGTCACATTGCGATATACATAGACATAGTGCATAGACATAGAAAGTGGTTTCGCAAAACACTGGTCAATGTTAATGGGCGCCATCTTATAATGGATAGTTATTCTGGCTGCAAGTATTATATCATTATTAACAATAAACGTACTTGATCAATCCAACGAATAAATATGTTGACCAAAAAATGATAAATAAATTGTTAGCAATTGGTGGACAGAAATCTAGCCCAAGTGGGCATTGTCTAACTAAAGACTGCATGAAATACAATATTAAAGTGCAAGTGCAAACAACTCATATTGCCCGACAGTCTAATTAATAATTGCATAAAATACAATGTTAAAGTGCTCATGCAAACAACTCATAATGTCCAACAATAACCTAATAACATTGCCATCAATTAAAGCAAACCCCCTTTCTTAGTTTAGTTTACATACTTGGGGCACCATGTATTCGTTCAAAGCACGTTATAATCACGGAGAAAAGCCCCAGACTACTGGATGTTCATGAGAAATATATATATATATATATGTATATATATATATATATATACCTATATATATATATATGTGTGTTTTACACTTTGTCATTCGTATTAATGACTACTGACGTCATTGCGACCTCCGGTGTTGCTGTGAAGAAGGAAAATGCATTTTTGATGTAGTTAATCCAATAAATGATTATAAAGGGGAAAGTTAAATTAGTATCTTACTAAACAGCTACACTGAAACTTTATGTAAAATTTGTCTATATATGTGTTTTACACTTTGTCAAAAGCACGCTGGTGTATCCTTGGCAATTGCATCATCATCATGAAAATGAAAAATAGCTTGAAATAAGATGATTAATGTACTTTTTAAATAAATAGATGACAAACACAACAATAAGTTGTGCAACATGAAGATGTAATGTTCCATATCTAATTATAGAAAAGAAATACATGGACGTTATAGTTATGAAATAGAATTAAAAGAGCTTAGAAATTTACTGAAAAAAAACAAAGGTTACAGGGACGTTATAGTTAGGAAATAGAATTTAAAAGAGCTTAGAAATTTACTGAAAAAAACAAAGGTTACAGGGACGTTATAGTTAGGAAATAGAATTAAAAAACCTTAGAAATCCACTGAAAAAACTAAAGGTTACAGGGAGGTTATAGTTAGGCTAGAATTTCACTCCTACAAAACCAGAGAAATTCAGCATTTATAGCTCCCTGAGCTAATTATAACTCACCCCCCCACAAATCACTGCTATGACCTCACATATTACATCACTCATGACATGGTCAGTGACATAACTTATGACATCTCAAAAGGCATTACTGATGACATCACTGATGACATCTCAAATGACATCACTGATTACATCATCCAGAGAAACACTGACACACCCAGTTACACCCTCATAAAACATGTCAAACACCCACTTCCACACAATCACTAACAAACTCATTCACAGAACCCATACAAACACTCACACATCTCGTCACTCATCCATACAGCCAGTATTGGAAACACTAACTCACATATACAGCTACTCATGCACTTACTCACTTACCAATACAGCCAGTCACAGATCCCGTCATAGAGACATAGACACACTTACACACCCACTCATACAGCTGCTGTCATAGTAAATGAGTTAACCATACACCTACTCACATACCTACTCACTCATCCATATAGTCACTCACACAGCCACTAAGTCACCCATACAATTACTCATACAGCCACTCAGTTACTTATTCATATACTAATACATATACTTACTCACTTATGCAGTGACTGAGAGTACCACATACTCTCCCATACAACCTCTCTCACACCCATACAACCAGTCAAACACCCATTCACTCGCACATACAGCCACTCATACACCAATTCACTCACCCATACAACCACTTACACACCAATTGATGCACTGAGACACCCACTCATGTACCCTGTCACTTGTGCATACAGACACTTATGTATCTGCTCAAATACCCACTCAGCCACTCATGCACCCTCTCATTCACCATTTACAACCACTGATACACCAACTCAGTCAACTATACAGATATTCACACAGCCACTCACTTATTCATACACGCACTGACACACCCACTCACTCAACTATACACAAACTCACACACTCACTATCTCATGTATGCAGTCTTTTATATACCCAGTCACTCTTCTATACACCGCTTACACACCCATTCATGTACCCATACAGACACTTCCACAGCGAGTTACCTTAGTATGAATATTTAACACTCAGTAACTTTTAGAAAACACTCACAATCACTGGATGATATCATCAGTGATGTCATTTCAGATGTCATCAGTGATGTCGTTTGAGATGTCATCAGGGATGTTATCAGTGATGTCACTGGCCATGTCATGAGTGATGTAATATGTTAGGTCATAGCAGTGCATTGCAGGGGCATGAGTTTGTTGTGCAGACATAATTCAACAACAAACCACATAATTGTACTCAATAACAGAACTATATTATACACCATATACATTCTATCCACACCACATAATTCAGTATCATACCACGAAATTCAACAGCACATCATATAATTAAGCTCCACTCCATCCTACTGCACAAAATACCATTCCACATTTTTACACTCCATGATACACAATCCCACTCCACATAATTACAATACAATCAATACCAAATAATTGCTATCCAAAGAATTCCACAGAACACCATACCACATAATTCCACTATAAAAACCCACTCCACACCGCACAAAGCCAAACCACACAATGCCACACCTAACCAATCCAAACCAACACACATTATTCCACTATACACCACATACATCCATTTCACTCCATAACATATAGGTAAAACACATTTACAGCACCAATAGCTCTAACCCTCGTTTTACTTTATTTTCTTAAGCACATGCTTTTGCGTTAGGGGTCTGTATCAATTACAAATCATGAGTTATATCTTGTTTGGGGGTTACTTTGTAGGCCTTATCTGTCAGTTTTTGTAAACTTAATATATTTTGTTATTTGGAAAAAATGTAAACGGTTTAAATAAACAGAGCATAAAAAACATTTAAAAATTACATCTACAATTGGTGTGTGGAAGTGGGGTTGGTGCATTTTTAAACTTTATAAACATCATCTATTTTCACACACACAATTACACAGTTCCACATCACACAAGTAAACTCAACACGTTTCCATTACACACCACATAATTCAACAAGAAACCACATAACACAAATCAGCAACACAATAACATAAAACACCACAGACATATTATCCACACCACATAATTCAACATTGCACCACAAAATTACAACAGCACACCATGTAATAAAACTCCAATACATAACACTCCACAACACAAAGTACCATACCACATAATTAATTTACATAACACAATCGCACTCCACATAATTCCTATACACTAAAAACCACAAATTTTCTATCCACATAATTCAACTGCACAACATACCACATAATTCCATTACACACCACATACATCCACTCCACTTCAAAACACATAAAGAAAAAACTATTACATTTACAACGCTAATAGCTCTAACTCTCGCCAATGTGAGACCCATTGTATTGCAAATGCTTGTTTAACTAGTAGTCATGTTTGCAGAGTGGTAGAAAAAGGAAATGGGCCTCCGACCAGCTCTCAGGAATCCTGCTGTGCAGGAATTACAGGAGGTACCAGGAGGGCTTCTTGGCCACCAAGATCCCTCAGAAGTAAAGTGGACTTTATCCCCCAACCAGTAGTGTACCACAAGCCTCGTTTGCAAAGTGGTGGAGAAAGGGGGCGTGGCCTCCGAAGACCTCTTAGCAATCCTGATGTGTGGGACTTCTCGGAGATAACAGGAGGGGTAGTTGGCCCCCAAGGACGGCCTTGGGGGCCAACTAGGACTCCTATTGTCTCCAGTAAGTCCCATACAGCAGGATTGCTGAGACCTGATAGCAGGCCACCCCCCCTTTCTCCACCACTCTGCAAGCGTGCCTCCTGGTGGTACTCTTAGTAGGGGTTGAAGTCCCCTTGGCTATTAAGGGCCCTTGGGGGCCAACTACCCCTCATGTTGCCTCCAGAAAGTCCCACACAGTGGATTTGCTGAGAGGAGGTCCTGCCCCCTTTCTACTCCACTCTGCAAACATGACTCCTGGCACACTACTAGTTGGGGAATGAAGTCCCCTTGGCTCTTGAGGATACTCAGGGCCAATTAGCCTGTTAACTCCAGTAAGGCCCACACAGCTGGATTGCTGAGAGGTAGTCAGAGGCCATGCCCCCTTTCTCAACCACTCTGTAAGCAAGCCTCCTGGTGCACTGCTGCTTGGGGGAAGAAGTCCACTTTAGTCCTGAGGCCCTCAGGAAGCAAGGGGTCATCATCCCCCCACCAGCAGTGCGCCGAGAGGTGCGTTTGCAGAGTGGTGGAGAAAGGAGGCATGGCCTTTGACCACCTCTCAGCAATCCCACTGTTTCGAGCTTACTGGAGGTAACAGGAGGGATAGTTGGCCCCTTAGGACCCGCAGCAGTGAAGGGGACTTCATCTCCCAAACAGAAGTGCACTGGGAGGTGCGTTTGCAGAGTAGTGGAGAAAGGGGGCGAGGCCTCTGGTGAGTTGCCAGCTTTTGATTTTTTTTTCTTCTTAGGAAGAGGGGCCATGTCCTTCTCTTGACCCTTTTGGGACCCGTGGACTCCATCCCTGGGGCCTGACCTATTTTTGAATGTTTTAAAAAAGAAAATGGGAGGGGCCTCCTGAGGCCGGTTCTGGCTCTGGGGACCCCATCCCCCGGTGCGAGCCTTAATTTATTTTTTATAAAAAGGGGAGGTCACGCGGCCCACCTTCCCAGGATGAATTCGGCCCAGGGGACCCCAGGGCCCGGCCATTTCTTTTTTTTCTTTTCTTTTTTTTCTAAAAGGGAGGGGGCAGAGTGGCCCCCCTCCTGAGGCCTAACTTGGCCCTGGGTACCACATCCGCCAGGGCTAGGCCTTTATTTTTTTTTAATAAACAAAGGGGAGGGGGCCGCACCTGGTTGAAGTGTTGGCAGCCAATCAGAGCAGTGCATTTCCCAGCACAAGCTCGTCTTTGTTCGCGAAGATTTCGCAACCAGAGATATCACTATAATTTTAAACTTAATTTTCTCAACAACTACTGAACGGATTTACACCAAATAAGCAAAAGGCACTTCCTTGAACCAACATCTTCCTCACTGCAAATTTGGTGTAAGTTTGTTCAGCGGTTCAGGCTGTAGGTGTGGCTAAAAGTTCCTATAAGAATTAACCTTAGAAACGCACCATTATTTTGTGCCCCAAATTCTCAGTCCCCACTGCACAGATCACCCCCAAACTTTCCATGATGACCAGAACCTACCTTGACACTTTTTGGGGGAAATGTCATGAGGATTGGTCAAACAAAGCCAAAATTATAGCCAAGTCAAAAAATACTTTTACTATAGAAACTAGGTCCTAACTATAACTACCAACTGGCAACCACCCGTATACTAACCCTGGACATAAACTCCGCTCCGCTCGCAGAGTTTGCGGATTTTTGGCAACTCCGTGTTCCACGTATAACGCAGAGTTACCGAAAACTCTGCGCTGCGCAGCGGAGGGGAGTTTTTTTGTGTTCGTGCACTCAAAATGCCTTTTCGCGCGCATGGGAGTGACTTACCTGGATGCCTGCGATTGCCAATGAGATTTCCCATCTGTTCGCGAGCGCCACGAGATTTGGTAGCTGGTCGCACGGTCCTGCGAGAGTGTGCAATCACGAACACGTCATTCGGGCGCGCCATCGGACTTCTGGCGGAAGTTTTGCAAAGATCACGATCCCGAACACGCAGAATTTGCAATCTGGAGAAGAATCTTTATCGAGCAGCATCAAACCCTTCTCGAAATGATGATTTGGATTAAAAAAACGCCTCAGATTGAAATTTGACTGTACTTTTTTGAGCAAGGAGTCCATTTTCTTTTTTTACTTTTTTTTTTAAGAGGAAGGAAGTGCCCCAGAGTCTCCAACTTCCTTTTACTGTCCAGCTGGCTCCCCCAGTGCTTTGTCCATCTCCTGTTCACTTTTCATTTGGATTTGGAGCTGGAAGGATCACTCTTTGTGGCTGCTGCATCATGTATCATTGGATTTGAGAACTTTTGAATCTGAGATTTCACAAGTAAGTTGGAAAATTGGTGTTGTTTGTTTGATTGGGGCATTGCACCTACATTTTTTTGTACTTTTCATCGTTTTTTAAAATGTATTGTGGTGTGTGGCCTGTAGTTTCAGTAGGGGCCTAGTTGTTTCTTTGTATGTAATTTTTGCTTCTAGTTTTCTTTTATAAAGGAAACATGTTGCAAAGTTCACAAAATTTTCTCCAACTCTTGAAATCAATTTGCAATATTTATTTAATTCACTAGCCCAGTAGTCTGCCAATAGGCCTTTCAGCCAGTAGGAGCAGAGCTACTCATGGGTGCATGAAACAACTGTCTCTGTGGTGTATATTGAATTTAAACATCATTTAGGACATGGATGGCATTGGATTGAATTTCGAAGTGTATTTTTTGGGGGTATTTCACTACTCGTTCCCTAGTCTCCCTCCGGTGACTGACTGTCTCATTTTCTTTTTTTGCAAATGCAACTGTCTACTACTGCTACCACCACCCACCATGGCACCTTAGGAAACCAAACCATCACCATGCAGCCATCGCTTCGCCTTAAAATCAATCATAGGTAAGAGAAGAAGTGTGGGGGAGTCAATAATGTATATACTATGGAAATTAATTAATTCACACACCCACATCCTTCCAAGTATACACTACAAAGGGGTTTTAGTTGCAGAATGCATAGACTAGAGGAGAGACTGACAGTACTAGGACAAGTGAGGGTACTGCATCTATCTGTCAGTGTGTTACACTATTGGCAGATTTCAATAACTGGCTGCGGCCCTGCAGCAAAAGGAGGAAACAAACAAGGTGACGTAAAAGAGTAACCCCACCCAGAAAAGATTTGCATCATATGTATTGTAAAACTATAAATAATGTATTACCCTAACAAATATAAACTAGAAGAAAAACCCACAACACCTGACCCACCCCTCTCCCTAACCCCAACCAATGTCCAGTAAATTTAATAAATGTCCGTCCACGTCGAAGTTGCAGAAAAAAAAGTAAACCCCAAGTTTCCCCAACTCCCAACATCCCACCCACCAAAAAAAAGATTCAAAAAGGGGCAATGGTCGAAGACTGAGGTCTACCGGCGGGAGTGCTGGCTAGTTCGCTCCAGGACCTCCTTCAGCATGGCCTCTAGGTGCGCCAGCCGGAGGAGCATGCGGCGCCGAAAGTTCCTACAGGAACAACAGGGGTGGGCAGCAGTGGATGATGATGAATGTGATGATGATGGGCGGCGGGCCGCTGCCAGAGCACGGCGCCGTACCACCGGAGGCACGTGTGGGTCTGGCTGGGGCCCGGGGCATTGGAGGAAGCTGCAGCTGCCGCCTCCTCCACCTCCTCCGCCAGGACAACCAGCCGGCGATATTCATCCCGGATAGCCTCCAGCTTCCTTTGCCATGCCCTGGCTGCTAACTCCTGCCTGGTGGGTTGGGAAGGAGTAGCTATATCTAGAAAGAAAAAGACAATTGTAACCAATACTCTTAGCAAAACAGTAACACAAAATTACACACAAAAATTATAGTGGCACAGCAGCACTAGCAGGTGTGGTACTATCCTCCTCACTTCTTCTGCCCCTAAGATTTGGATGTGATGATTAGACTTTCATGCAGTATGGAGTAGAGTAGAAGTATTTTTCTTCTCTCTCTTGTTTAGCACAATTAATCTTGTAGGCATGCCAGCTGAGTCAGCTTGTGCCCTAGACAGACATACTCGTGTCACAGACTCATGTTACTTTACTACTGTCTGCATGTGGGGCAGCTGTACTACACAATTATATATGTTTCTGTTACGGCCATACTCTGTTAAATCAATGGCAAATGCTCAGACAATTTCACTTTCACCCTGACTACTGCAATAAGGCACATGATGATGATGACATGCGTATGAATGATGATATACGGCGGCACAACATCATGTCACTCACTGATGATGATGATGATGACATACTGAGTGATTTGTAAGTACTAGTAATTACCATGCTGCTGATAGGCCACCCATGGCTGACACAGTCAAAAATGACATGGGTAGGGACTGGAGCAGAAGTGGGCCTTGGAGTCGGAGGGAGGCGATTAATGATGGGTGGGTAAGGTACATAATAGTCATGCACAATATATATGTTGTGCTTACAAACTACTGTGAGTCAATGGAGTATTCCATTCTGAAATACAAGTACAACCTCAAACCTTTGAATCAAAAACCTTGCAAAAAAACAGTCCTTGTTCTTCCCAGGGCGTTTTTCATTTATCAGTGCATTGCTCTTCTAGCATTATTATTTTATTCTTCACCCTTGGCTTTGGCACGGTTTAGTTTTCTTTTACATTCTCTTCATCCACCTACTATCTATGATACCATCCAGGCATTCATCCAAACATGACTATCATAAACCAGCTTTCAGCGATAACATGCATTTGTCATAGATATAACCAACCACCACCCATGCGTCCTTGCTTGCCTTAGAGTTTGACCCCTCAAACCCCCCAGAGGATTCCTTTCACCCATACAGTTTCACCCACCCAGGCATGCATCCTTTCTGCTTTCTCTTTCACCTTTCACCCATCCTTCAACTACCCATGCATCCTATCATCTTCATCCGCCACCTATATGCATCCTGGGCCCCTTCCTTTACCCACGCATCCTTCTCTGCCAGTCATACATGTTGTCTGACTCTTTGTCTTCGTCATAAAAACTGTCTCTGCTGAGTTGAAGATAGAATAGAATAGGCCATTAGTTACTCTACCCCCGCCGCTAATGCTAATGTTAAGTAAAGGGTGTCTTCTTCAACTGTTCAGTGTTCACAACAACTTAGTTTCAGCAGAAGTACAGTGTACTACTGAGTGTACACCCTTGCAGCGAATGTATTCATCATTCTCAATCAGTAAGGAATATGACTTACCACCACCCGCCTCTGCTGCTGGCTCACCCCCTGCAGCTGCCGCATCCGCTCCCTCCGGAGTGGCATGGCCCTCACCGCTGGCCCCGGCACTGGTGGCCGGTACGCCTGGAAAAAACATTTCAAATTTTTTTAGATGCCATATACGCCTCCCCTATTTATTTTTTTCATTAGCAAGATTGAAAATAATACATAATTAATGATACATACACCACACACATCACTATCGACAATTTGGTAGAGTAGAGTAGACAGTAGTGTCCTATCAAAAATAACAAAATAATATCCGGTTGTGCATTTTGTTGGTGGTCATTTTTGAAAAGCCTCTCAAGAAGAAGACAACCCAAAGGACTGGACTCAGTGACTAGAGCTATTAGTGCATCTCATTTTTTGAAAAGAAGAAAGAGTGGCCAACTGGGCGGACATGAGGTCTCTCTTAGTTGGAAAATAATTGTGCCGTCCTCCTACTCCTCATACTTACTTTTTGCATAGTAATCAGTTGTTCAGTGTTCACCATCAACTGCTGCTACTAAAAAAAGTAGTAAGCCTGGATTAAAAAAGTAAAATACAGTTACACCACTTTGGGGTATCCAACGTGAGTGACCACCATTACTGATTAAGCATGATGAGACAGTAAAAGAAACTAAAGCCTTCTCATCTCACAAACCTGCAGAGAATACCTTACTTGGGCATGCAATCTGCACAGCAGATTAGTGCTAATAGTACTAGTAGTAGTAAGGAGTCCTTACTAGTACTAGTACTAGTAGAAGCCTAGGACCAATGGGTTCTCTGAGTCTTACAGTACAACTACTATGCAATCCACATATAAGGGGAGAGGGAAAGCTGAGTGAAACCCTGAAGAAACAAGCTACAGACAGACTAATACAGAGTCAGAGCAGAGGTTAGTCAGATACAGTTTGATTTGATGTAAAAAGAAAACAGACACTAGAAACAATGTTAGTACTAGTACTTAGTAGTAGTTAATGGAGCAAAAACAAGAATTTAGAAACAGATAGATTGAAGAGGATTTTGGAAAAATTAATTTAGGAAATGGAAATACTAGAGCAGTAAAAGTTAGGGAAATATTAATATATAACAACACCAGGAGGAATTACTGGGGCCAGCAGCAGAGCCATCTGTGCCTGAGGTCGCTTCCTGCTGCTCCTGGGAGGCCCCTCCAGCTCCCACACCCGCCGCACTGCCAGCAGACCCAGTCTTCTTCTTGCCCCTGGGTGCTGATCATGTAAGACATAACTAAAGAGACAAAAAATGATTTGTGTTAAATAAATAAATAATTGCTCTAAAAATATTTTTAGAGAGGAAACGGCAATTGCAATAACATTGACCTATCCTAAATCAGATCGACTTATTCGACTAGTAGTAGTCGACTAGCATGTATCCCAGTCGAGTTCGAGTACCCTCCGATGATTATTATTCCACAGTTCAATTCCGATTTCTGAATCCTAAACATACCTAGCCCGCCTATTCCAGACTTTGGAATGAATTGCAAAATAATTATATTTGCTTCTACTAAGTTCCGATCTCATTCCCAATCATCTCTCAGTCTCCAACTCAAACCCCCTTTGACAAGCCGCTTACTAAGTCTGCATTTTTATTCTTCTTAATGCATAGATGGACGCATGCGTATTGCATACACCAAATTGGTTGGTTGCTATTCTATTCACTCACTATACGAACAAACTACAAAAGGTTCTACTAGGACTGAAGTCATGTGAGAGGACGTGTCACTCAGGCCGCTAAATTACCAAGTAATACTAACTAACTCCTACCACTATCTTAGTGACAGGAGATAGGACAGCCTGACAGGACAAAGGAAAGGACTGGAGTCTTTCCTATATGCATTACCTAACTTAAATTCTCTAACCTCTCTTACATAACCAGCCCAAGAGAGCGCAAAGTTGCAAATAAGTACGATTAGTTATTAGCGCCGAGCATGAGCACCTATCTGGAAGTAGCAATCACATAATAATAAGATTTTTAAACATGTTACCTGCATGTAAGAAGCAGCAGCATGTTAGCTATTTACGAAAAAAATAATATTCGCAATAACACAGAACAGAAGAACACAATAGAAATATAATTAGCTACTCACCAAGCCCCGGGACCTCTACACCTAGCAGTTCCAGCAGGTCCTGCTCCCGGTACAGGATGTCGGACCACCAGTGCGTCAATTGGTTACAGGTGCGCCGGACCCCAGAGCAGCGAAACACTGCCCGGCGCACCCTCTCCCACCGCCGGTGACGCTCCCAGAGCCGGTACCCGGACCCAGGCCTGCCGCCTGCTGCCAGGGTTAAGGGGAATAAGGCCCGTGGCTACACCCCTTGTGGGAGCCATTTTCCACAAGGAAGGCGGTAGTGGCTCTCACTCCTCTTCCCCTGGCCCTTAGTTTTCTTGAGGCTCTTTGCCATGGTTCTGGGTAGGCGGGGTCAGAAAAGAAAAGGTAGGAAGTAAGAAAGTAAGTGAAAGCAATGAAAAAAGCAAGTAATACAAAAAGAGTGAAAAACGCACTAAAAAACACAAAAAGTAGGAAAAAACACAAAATATACAATCAGGAATAGAGAGGAATAGATAATAAATAAAAAAAAGTTTCTATAAACAAAAGATTGAAAAGATAAAGGGAGGATAGAAAAAACAGGCCCAGAACCATAGCAAAAAGTGAAAAAACAATATGGCCGCGCCCATTGGCGACCGCGTGGTGAAGTTCGCACAATATTTCCCCCGAGCACGCAATAAGCGTCCCCGAACACGCAATACGCGTTGCCGAACAGGAAAAATGCATAGCGAATGGGCGGAACAAGCAACTCCGCGTGCTTGCGGAACTCCGCGTAGCTCGTGGAGTTTTTTGCGACTTCGCAGAATTCGGTGTAGCGCGACTACGCGAACTCCGCCCAGGGTTACCGTATACACACTACCCTGTAGCAAGACATTTTCAGACAGCTCCCTTCTGTCATACTATGCTATTGAACAGATACCCAACACCAGTCGAGGCGGTGACAGAGTACTCAAACTTAGAAACAGGGAGTCAAGATACATCATTGACCTACAAACCAAGAGCCAAAGGGGGCTTAATCTTGATGAGGGACTGGGGGTACATTTACAGGAGAATTGACATGATTAAACACTATGGGGGGAGCCAACTTGTCCTCCTCGCACATCCTCATCCAGTGTGCCTTCTTTTTAGGTACTTGTTGTATAGATGAATGTACTAAGATCTTCACAATTGTGATTTTAATGTTCTGTTTTATTTATTTTCCTTTGGTTACAGGAGGAAAGGAAGGGACACACTCTGCTTCGGTGGTTCACTAACACGGGATTCCTACCCTGTTCTTTGGAGGCACAAATGGTTGGAGCACCGTCAGATAAGACTTCTGCACTTTTCTTCTCTATCCTGTATTAGGCTCTGTCTGGCCTCCTTGTAACAGTTCTCAGATATTTGCCCTTTGTGGGCTAAATAAGAGATGGACGCATGGAACTTAATTGTATCCATTTTGTTTGGGGCACTAGACCACGTCTCAAAAGGACCACTGGGAATTTAGTTCCTACATCCCTGAGACCCCTGTACTCTTAGATTCCCTGTACTCTCCATTCGGCCACCCCCCTTTTGGAGTTGCTACATACTGGGCACTTGTCCATATACACGTATGAGCACTAGTCCCTTTATTGTTCTACCCCGTTCTTGGACCCAGATCTCCCTTGTGTACTTTCGGGTGTAACAGACCCAGTATATCTGATGAATTTCATCTTTCTGGATGCCACAGTCTGGGCTTCCAAAATCACTTATCTACCAGCTTTGCTGTCCTAGTCAGGTGGTTACCAATGTGACTATGTCTCTTTTCAATGGGAGGGACCCTTCACATGCTGCCCGTATGCTCTCCTTCTCTGGCACATATCCCTTCACTTCTGGGCACTTCTAGGTCCTACAGATCGTTCAACCAATTATTTACGTACCCATGCATGACACCAATACAATCTGCACTGTCGTGATCCTGCTTTATTTTAGTTTATTTCCCATGTCCATTTTGGTTTACACACATTTGACAAGTCAGTTAACACTTGGAACATAACAAGGCATTGCGTGTAGTGAGTGAATTGACCGCACCTCAGAGGTGCATGTTGGTTGCCTTTCCCCTGACAATTTTAAAAGGGATTCATTCAAGAGTGTTAAATTATCATTCTACTGTGAATCAATGTGTTACTTGAATTTACTGTTGGATTTGCATACTATAGTACTGTACAACCAAGCATTTATGTCTTCATTACATGCCTGTGATTATCGATATGTTTTATTGCAAGACATTACAATATGGCCTACAACGTATGTTATCTTACTTGGTATGCTACCGTGAATGTCCCTTGTCAATGTCTAATTCACAGTCATTATTATGCACTGGATGAGGAATTATCATGTGATCAAGGCTGCTGGGCAGCCGAAACGCATAATGGGAATATGAATTAAACTTTTGTTGCTGCAACGTCTCTGCGTCCTGAGAGTGCGTTTTCTAAACGGTCTACTGTACTTCGGAGATTAGATTCCAGGATGCTCCGGGGATACATGCAGCACCTCTCTCGGGTCCATGGTCCCAGAAGGAGAACTGTGGATATATATATATATATATATATATTACCTACTGGCGGTCACCAGTAGGTAGTTATAGTTAGGACCTAGTTTCCATAGGAAAAGCGTTTTTTTATTTCCCAATATCTTTGGCGCCGTTTGACGAATCTTCGTGAAATTTTCAAAACTAATGGGGCGCTCCGGTCAGCTCCTGTCTTGAAAGTTTCGGGGGCCGAGAAAAAAGGGGGTCCCAAAACACGTTTTCTCTATGTTAATTTATATCGGAACTTTTGTCGTGGCTACAGCCTGAACTGCTAAATGGAATTACACCAAATTTGGCAGAGAGGTAGCTCTTGGTCCAGAGTGCACTCTTTGCTTTAAATGGTGTAAATCCGTTCAGTAGTTCCTGAGAAATTTAAAAATAAAAAATATCAATATCTGTTGACCGCGGTGGATTCAGGAACCCTCCCGATCACGAGCTTCATTCTGATTGGCTGCCAACACTCCAAACCAGGAAGTGTTGGCAGCCATCTTGTGACTCTATAAAACCGAGTCACAAGAAAACAGTAAAAAAAAGGATATAAAACAAGAAAAGGGGGCAGGGTAGAAACACCCTGACCCCCTAGAACTGCTCAGGGGTCCCACAAGGACCCCCCGGGACAAAAAAAGCATTTTAAAAAATATTTTCAGCTGAATTCGTGCTGGGTGCGTGAACTCGGCCAGACAAATTTTAAAAAACGAAGCGCGGGCTCCCGCGCTTCGTTTCTTTGAGCCCTCGGGTGGGCCAGGTCCCGGGGACAATGAGGAAATTGTATGTGGGGGCCCACGGGGGCCTGCGTGGGCCCCCAGAGCACTGGGGCCCACCACCTCCCTGGGGCTTTATTTATTATGTGCGGGGGGCTTGTGGCCCCCCACAGCCCCAGGGACCGCCACCTCCCCAGGGCTTTCTTCATTAATGGGGGGCTTCATGGGCCCCCCAAGCCCTGGGGACCGCCACCTTCCTGGGGCTCCCCAAGCCCCGAGGACCACCACCTCCCCGGGGCTTTCTTCATTAATGGGGGGGCCTCTCGGGCCCCCCCAAGCCTCGCTGACCACCACCTCCCCGGGGCTTTCTTCATTAATGTCGGGGGAGTCCTCGCAGGCCCCACCAAGCCCCGAGGACCACCGCCTCCTTGGGGCTTTGTACTCGAAGGCAGGGGGGGCACGCAGCCCCCCTCTTGGAGCCCTCCATAGCCCTGGGGAACGCCACCCCCGGGACATTGCAGTTTGCAATGACAGGGCGGGAGCACGGCTCTCGCTGCCATAAAGCAAAGCAGTATTGCTTTTGGAGAAGGGGAGCTGCATGTTAGCAGCTCCCCGTGTCCAAGAGCAATGCCGGCTCCCACAGGAGGCTGGGAACTGGCTGGGACCGCGGGGGCATTGGGGCTCCCCCCACAGTCCCCAATGTTGAGGGCCAGCCTGGGGGATGGGGTCCCCAGGGCCAGAAGTAGGTCAGGGGAGGGGGGACGCGTGGCCTCCTTCCCGTTTAAAAAAAAAATGCTCAGGCCATGGGGGATGGGGTCCCCAGGGCCCAAAAATAATTAAGGTAAGGGAGGCCACACAGCCCCCCTTCCAAAAACCAAGTAAAAAAAAGCCGGCATCTCGCTGGAGGCCCCGCCCACTCCCTGCACCACTGGGCAAACGCTCCTCCTGGTGCGTTCTGAATTGGGGGATTAAGTCCCCTTCAATCCTGAAGGTCCCTGGGGGCCAACTAGCCCACCAGGTACCTCCAGTAATCCCCACACAGTGGGATTGCTGAGAGGTAGTTCGAGGCCATGCCTCTTTTTACACCACGCTGCAAACACACTTCTTGGCGCACTGCTGGTGGGGCAATGAGGGCCTCTTGTGTCCTCAGGACCTCAGGACTAAAGTGGACTTTATCCCCCGAGCAGCAGTGCGCCAGGAGGTGCGTTTGCAGAGTGGTGTAAAAAGGGGGCATGGCCTCAGACCACTCTCAGCAATCCAGCTGTGTGGGGCTTACTAGAGATAACAGGAGGGCTAGTTGGCCCCCAGGGACCCTCAGGAGGCAGGGGGACTTCATCTCCCAACCAAGAGCATGCCAGGAGGCACGTTTGCAGAGTGGTGGAGAAAGGGGGTGTGGCCTGCATCCACCTCTCAGCAATCCAACTGTGTGGGGCTTACTGGAGGTAACAGGTAGGCTAGTTGGCCCTAAGGACCCCGAGCAGCGAAGTGGACTTCATCCCCCAACCAAGAGCATGCCAGGAGGCACGTTTGGAGAGTGGTGGAGAAAGGGGGCATGGCCTGTGTCCACCTCTCAGTAATCCCACTGTGTGGGGCCTACTGGAGGTAACAGGTAGGCTATGAGCACCTAATGAGCAGTGGTATTTAGTTGGGTAAATGAAGGCGCCACTCGGGAGAGATAACACAAATATTTGATATTTACTTGCTGTATTGATCACGGTGCTGCAAGGTGAAGAGAACCACTGACCTCCTCAAAACACAAAATGGCCTTGGCCAATTGACAGATATACAAAGGAATTCCTCAGCACACGTCTGTTATGTCACAATATACATAAACATGCTTGATGTGAGCATAAGTAAAATACAAGTAGGTAAGTTCTTATTTCTTTTTTCCTTTTTATTTTCCGATGTTCAGACAGCCGACACGTGTTTTGTCGCTTACATGGGAATTAATCCCGCGACTTTATCAAGGCTATTGTCTTCCTGTGTATAACCCTGTAAAGAAACCAGAAAGCGCCTTTATTAGTGGTGTTAATTCCAACCCACACTGGGATTCAATATCTCGCTCACATCAAGCATGTTTATGTATATTGTGACATAACAGACGTGTGCTGAGGAATTCCTTTGTAACAGGTAGGCTAGTTGGCCCCTAAGGACCCCAACAAGTGAAGGGGACTTCATCCCCCAACCAAGAGCATGCCAGGAGGTGTGTTTGCAGAGTGGTGGGCAAAGGGGGCATGGCCTGCTATGAGAACTTAGCAATCCTGTTGTGTGGGACTTACTGGAGATAATAGGAGGGGTAGTTGGCCCCCAAAGATGTCCTTGGGGGCCGACTACCCCTCCTGTTACCGCTGGTAAGTCTCACACAGTGGGATTGCTAAGAGGTCTTCTGAGGCCACAAACCCCTTTCTCCACCACTCTGCAAGTGCGCCTCCTGGCACACTACAGGTTGGGGGATGAAGTCCACTTTACTCCCGAGGAACTTTGGGGGCCAAGAAGCCCTCCTGGTACTTCCTGTAAGTCCTACGCAGCAAAGTTCCTGAGTGCTGGTCAGAGGCCCAGCACCCTTTCTCCACCACTCTGCAAATGCGACTACTAGTCAAAGAAGCAATTGCAATGTAATAGGTTTCGCATTTGCGATAGTTAGAGCTATTGGCATTGTAAATGTAAAGGTTTTTTACTAATGTTTTTTTGAGTGTAGTGGATGTACATTGTGTGTAGTGGAATTATGTGGTATGTTTTGCAGTGAAATTATGTGGATAGACTGTATGTGGTATTTAGTGTATAGGAATTATGTAGAGTGGGATTATGTGTTATGGAGAGTAATTATGTGGCATGGTAGTCTGTGTTGTGGAGTGGTAACCTCAGGTTTAGTCTTCCTCATTTCCATAGAAGCTAAACTATGAACTCAATGAGACAAAAAAAAGAAGGAATCACTGTAGGAGAGTAGGATCTGCCTCTTATGTTGCCCCCACTTTTTTTTTATGTTTACACTGGTTTCTGGCTATAGTCTGGCTGGGTCCCTGCCAATCAGGGCCCCAGCCTCTCTGTTCTCTCTAAACGACTTGGAGTGCACTCTAGGTGCACTAGTGATTGGATACTGTGGTACCTTATGAGTCCCTAGTATATGGTACCTTAGGTACCAAGGGCATAGGTACTTCACAGGCCTACCAGGGGCTGCAGCAT